>DWNA01003005.1:0-10692 GCA_018249835.1 Heliconius besckei
ATTTCATATAGTCGATATCTAAGTACGCACGCACGGAAAACTTTAGGTACTTTTTCTAATATTAAGAATACACCTATCCTTTAGTTACTTTTAATCCTTTTGTTGGTTCATTTCAATAACTCAGATATTTTTTTCTAATAATATGTCTCTACTTATTATTCTTTTTGATTATTTAAGTTTATATTTTCTTACTAATTCTATTGAAAATTGAAAATAATTTCATGAATATATTAATTAAATATTCTTATAGTTGAAGCAGGCGTAGCCGCGTCCGGGTCCGCTAGTTTTAAATATTCTTCTAATATAATCCATTACATAAATCAATTAAAATCGAAATGTAATAATTGCGAAATTATAATTAAAACTAATACATAGCAGCGCGCCGTCATATATATATATATATATATATATAGAAGATAAGAAGATACATATATATATATATATATATATGAACATATAAAGCTTTCAGAGGCGGTAGTAGAGGTTGATGGATTTTTGATCTGAAAATATAACCCCCTTCAATCTGGGGTGGTAGCGAGGGGCGGTACAGTATTCGCGGAAATTTGTTGTAGTGTGCAAGTTCGTAGCACCGCCTCCCGTCCTTGTCCTTGCGCCTGCTTGTAGAAGCGGCTGTCATTTGGGCCACGGTGCAACCCGTTGCGGGCGCACTCAACGGCCGTCCGCTGCAAGGGTAGTTGGCCCCGCGCATACCCACTAACGCTACGAACGAACTCTACTAACTTTATTGTGAAGTGTCAACAAGTGTTTCTTTAAATATTACTATCAATTTATTGTACGTAATTATTTGTTTTCATCTAATAAACCTGTGTTGTATTTTATTTTAAACTTTCTTAAAAAGTGACTGGGATTGTTTTTAAAAATTTGCGAAGCATACAAAATTTTTTGCATTTACAAAAATTTATACCGTTATGGGTGTTCTTTTAATTGTTGTCATTATAGCTACCGTAATATACACTCGAATTAAATTGGGACCTATTTTCGACCCCTTCTATAACCGACGTAATCATAGGCGACTGAGGAGATATTATCATTATTAAATACCTCAAAATGTCAACAGACACATCACCCCCCATGTCTGGGGTGGAAGCCCTTAATGTTACCAGTGTCGTCAAGAAAACAATATCGCCGGTGATATTAGATAATTCGTGGTCAAAGATGGCTCGACTACTGTTCATGCTGTTGTGTTCAACGTTTGGATGTACCATGAACGGATTCTTTGTGTCTTCATTTTTCGTTGAGCACACGCTCAGACGCATTGGTAAGATATTAATATATTTTATGACATATAAATATACTGGCAAGTGAGTCTTAAATTTTTATAGTTATTTTAGCTTCACGCTGTATTCCGCTTTTACTTAGCAGGGTAGAGAGAAAGAACATGGGAAAATAGTGTTGAGACACTTCCGTTCCACATTTTCCGACGGATTCTGGAGTTACGAGAGCGAAGAAATATTAAATATTTCATTTCTGCGAGTAGAAATCGAACCCCTAACCTATGCCACTGTACGCTTGGGCCCGTAAGCCACTACTGGCCACAATAGTCTTATAATAATTCAACATAAAGGAATGCTTATAAAATTTATATTTTTGAACTAGGAGGCTTTTTCAGAAGGTGGAAGAGGAAAGAAGGACATCTATCCTGCTTTTACAGCGAATAGTCACGTTCCTTCAATTCTTTATCTAATATTTTTTTATGATATGAGTACCAAATAAATCAATAATAAAAATAACATTTATTTCACATAGAATTTCTTATTTTCGTTTGTGCTTAGCTCAGATATAATTAAAAGCCAATTTTAGAGGCAATCTTACACAATATTAAATATTTTTTAAATATATATGTATATTTATCAGTCACCTTTGTTTCAGGTAACGTTTTTCTCGCCTGCGTCGGTTTGGCCGATATGCTTATAACAACGTGTATAATGCCAGTTTGTACGGTTATCTTGCTATCTGGTCAATGGGATAATCTCAACGTTTGCAAAACTCTGCAATTTCTGGCTATAACTTCGACTTATTGCTACAGCTTTTACTTTCTGGTAAGTACTGATGCAGAAATGGACTAGGTCTGCACTGACTTCTAATGTTTTTTTTAACATGATTGTATTATATTTTATTCAGAATATACCCTTACAGTAAGAGAGTTATGTGGGGCTACAATCTTTAATGAAAAAGTTGATTTTCTTGGTTTCTATTGAAGATCTTTATAAAATTTAATCTGAACATGACTTGGATAGTCGTAGAGTTTTCGTGATATTATAAATTGACATTGATATTATAAGACTTCTCTTGCTAGACCCTTTAAAATGTATACCCGACTATAATTGTAATTCTTTTACAGCTTGTTGCCGCTGATGACTACTATAGACTTTGTCATTCTAATCAAGAGTACGAGCTCTTCATATCTATGCGAATCGAACTCATAACGACACTTATATTTTTATTAAGTGGCGTCCTGGCTGCTTGTGGCGTTTTCTTGGGCTTGGATTACGATTACTGCAGGCGCGCCCATTATGGTAATTTCTACTTCCGTATTACCACAATTATGGTGTTCCACGGGGTACCCGGCTTTCTGACGATCATATGTATGATATTAACAGCAATTGCCATAAGAAGACGTGCACGACGTCATGGTCACTACAAGAGATCTCAAATGTATGAACGAGACAACGCTATGAACGCCTCTAATATTGTCTCCTATCTTCTCTATGTAGGAACCTGGTTACCGTATATTGTTATTATCTACGAATATCCTGATATATCTGATGATAAATATTACGGTGCAGCATGGATTGGATTAATCCGTTCCATTATTACTAGCTTCATATATGGAACAGTTAATTATAGTTTCCGTCGGGCCTACGCTCATCTCTTTAATTACTGCTTCTGTAAGAGTTCTCTGTCTAGTTCTTTCTCTGGACGCCACCGACGCACAATGGAATATAGAAAAGGCCCTGGTGAAGTGAAAATACACATAATGCACCAGGCCGTGAAGACTAGAAGCCCACAACGAGGAACTCCTACCATACGCGAGACTCAGGAGTTGTGAGAGTTGGCACATTTTGAACTCCCGACCACACGACTATAAAGAAATTTGCATTAATATTTCAATAGTCTCATTTAACTTAACTTAACTTGACGCTGTATTCCTAGTGGGGAAGTCAGAGTGAAACGGAGTGTGAAACGATATGGTCTCCACATACCTCTTTCGCCTCGTCCACTGTCATCAACCTCTTTATACATGCCCTTCGGGGGTTCTTCATGTTTCCTACTGTATTTTCGAAGATCAACAGAGGTCTCTCCCAGACTACTCTTACCACTCACTTTTCCTTTAGATTTTTTTTTGCCTTTACGTTCTTCTTATCGTATCTTCCATCACAACTATTATTACGGTGGTTCAGATTTATTGGAAAAATTCTGTAAGTTAAAAATACAATTACAATAAAGAAAATGCTAACAAAGACATAAATATTCATTGGATTAGCATGAGATATATTTAAAATATTTGGCTTTATCTTAATATAGGCATTCCTATTTAATTTTTCTTATTATAGTAACCTATGAACTATGAATGATATATTAAAATTTAAAAAAAAATGCTCTATATGAGAAACAAATGGAATTCTGAACATTTCGATTGAGTAACTTATATTTGAGCCAAAATCTGTTAAATTAAATGGCTATGCTAGTAATAAGTAAGAAGAAACTCGTATTTCGATTAATAAAGTTACTTCAAGAATGAACCATAAAAAATATGCACCATCTCCACATGTAGTAGACATGCAACTTTTATAACTAATGAGTTTAAATGTATATTTATATGTTGTCTCTTAGAGACACTACGATAATTTATTTTATTGATTATACTAAATTGATATTATTTTTGAAAATTTTAAGAGTAAGCGTAGTGTCCTTGATTGATGCTATAATGTATTAGAGTAATTAATTCAATTTATCTATATGTTGCCGTCATATCTTAGGTAATTAGTGTAATATTAGGAACAATAGTTTTCTTTACTAAATGTTATATTTTTTTAGTTATTGTTTTAAGCAGTAGGCAGAAAACGCGCGCAAATTTATTTAAATATTTTTTTGGTTGAGAGACAAAGGGTAAAGAAGGGAACAGAATTGTTAGTAGTGTATAAACACAAACGAAACATTTTGATATGAACAACATTTTAAAGTATCTAAATAATAAAATATATTTTTCCAAAAAATCTACAAAAAATTTTAAACTATATTTTTAAAAGAAAAGATTTTGTAATAATCTATAAAATGTTATATTTTTTAAATAGTAATAACATATAGTATCCTATCTTAACAAATATTTTTATATAACATACATTTTACATTTATACATGTTTTTATTATATTTTTCCATTTTTTTCGTAATACTTCCGTCCATTGAATTGTTTTTAAAATCTAAAAAAAATTTGTAAACATCTTTAAGTCTAGCATTTTTAAATGACTTTCTCAAAAAATATATAAACGTCGGGCTGCATATAAATATATAATCTTGTAATTATTTTATAAAAATATAACTAAAATAGAAGAATATTTTTGCATGCAGATTAGAACGAAATCTACTTTTATATGATTATTAAATGATAGAAGAATCTATTTGGATACGGATGGTTAAATGATAAGAGAGACTATTTTGATATGAAAAAATGAAATTAAGAGTTTTAAGTAATTTTTAAGATGTACTCAGTTTTTGCTTCATACATAATTAAATTGCATTTTTTATAAAGTCATATATATTCAAAGTAACATAATGTAAAAAGTAAGAGTAAATGTTGTGTTCCAATTATTACAATTGACGTAATTGTGTAGTGATTTATCTTAATATTTAATTGATAGGCTTATATACACTCTCCGTAATGATTGCTTAAAATTTATGTGCGAATATGAAAATTTAATTGTACTGCAATAAGTAGGTACCTATTACAATTTAAATTAATCTAGTTCGATTATCTTTTTTTTAATAATTTCTTTAGAATGAAATTTCGTTATATATATTTTTTTCATGATAAATGTTCAGACGTTTCTAGTTTAACATATTAAATGTATATCTATTTAGATTGTAAGCTATATTTAAATGGATAATCCTGTTGTTTAAGGCAATCCGATATTATTGATGTTTTAAAATATATTCAATTATTAATGTTATAATTCAATCGGAATACTATCTTACAGGAATATTCATTGGATTGGAATTTAAATGTATTAAAAACTACGATATAAAGTTATATAAAGTTTATTGAAACTATTGTAATCTTAAAAAATAAAATATTTTCAATCTGCAGTTTTCTTTATTTTTTATAAATTTTGTAAGTTCTTTATTCAATAATATGGTCACTTTTCATAATTTTTAAATTCAAAATATTCCTCATTCAAATAGTTTTTGCAAGTTCATTTGAATTGTTGAAATAACACAAAGGTAATAATAATAATAATAACCCCACCACGGGAATTGACCTTGTCGCGGTGGTGGGGCCTACAGGAAGGAGGTACGAACATAAGGCTATAGCATCTTGCCAAATTAACTTGATAATATAGTTATCAAATAACATTTTATAAATGCCAATAACTTCTGGGCTAACCCTTCCTAAACTAACAATTCCCAAAAACCCTTTTTTAATTAATAATGGACAATAAAAGAGTGTATTATTTACGGCCGCTTCCCGGGGGTCGCCGGGGCGCACCTGGAGCCGATGCTGGGTGTCTCAGCATGCGGACCATCGGCGACGAGGAGTTGAACAGGCGGGCTACAGTCGAAGAATATGTTACAGCCGAATAATCATCATGGTCATCGTCACCTACTGCATTTCTTCCATCACCTTCATCTTCACTCTACATACCATCATCTTCATTATCTCCTTCATCAAATCATTCTACCGTGGACGTTGTGCAGAGTTCTTATATGGATAATTTATCTGCACCCGCTGCGGTAAGTTCGCGTACTCGAAAAAAATGGTCAGTTGAAATGAACATATTTATCGTACGCACATACTTCATAGTCACATCTTTAGAAACTATTAATACAAATTCTTATCTTACACCATTACATGCAGAGTTCATAAAGAAATTCCCAAATATGCAAGTTTCTAAACAAAGAATAGGAGACCAACGTAGAGCTATTATGCATAGAAATTTACTTACCACACACAAAATCCAAGAAATTAGAGACGAAGTTCGATTATTATTGGAAAAGGAATTACCATCAGGGATTCGTCATCAAGCAATACAAAATTCAACTCAGAGTCGACGTAGAATATGGACGAAAGATATAAATGAAACTATAATAAGGTCGTACTATACAATAACTAATTTAGAAAAAAATATGACAGCCTATAGAACACAACTACATAAGGAAGTTATAACAAATGGCCCAAGTATATCTGACGTCTCAGTTCAAAGAATAGCAGATCAAAGAAGAGTCATAGTAAATAATAAATTAATAAAGCCACAGCGATTACTAGAAATTAGAAAAGAGGTAGAGTTACTTATTGCCGCTAATAGAGTTAATAAATCAACGTAGCAAAATGAAAATAAACAGCAAAACACTGCAGAATCTACAAATGCAGTAGAACCGATCCTACATTCTGAGGACATAGAATGTACAGACACATTGTTAAACAATTATTTAAACGAACAACAAACAATAAATTATAATAAAACAAATCGAAGCAGAGTATATCAACTTACAGATGAAGACAAAAATGCCATAGATGCTATGTTTAGTAAAGTATTTTCCTATTTTAGTAATACACCACCAACACTAAAAAATTTACTAAAATATTTTGTGCACTAGTTGACTTTATTAATTTAACAGTATAACCTAAATACCTTAAACCTAATATTGATTTTTATACAGTACATACACTTTTGTATTGCTCAGCATTAACGGTAGCAGTTCATAATGGTTCTAAAATAAAATCACATCAAGAGCAAATACAGGGAAAACGAAATGTTCCAAGATGGCATATGCGATTAGAAGAGAGAATTAAAGATCTTAGAGTTAAAATTGGTAGGATTACGGAATACATCAATGGAAACTGAAATCATAGCTTACAAATTCATATTGATAAAATAAAACTTAACTATAAAAATACATACACAACATGAAACTGAAAACGTGCAACTTGTAGAATTCTTAGATACGTTTAAACAAAAACTCAGTGCATTGGCAAATCGATTACGTAGATACACACAAGCAAGACAAAAGAAAGTGCAAAATAAACAGTTCATAGCCAACGAAAAACAGTTTCATAAAAAAATAGGTGAAGGTAATAATAATAATAATCAAAATACTAACAGTAAACCAAATCAAACTGAATCACCTACTGCATCTGAACTTTACCACTTCTGGTCGTCTATTTGGTCAATTCCCGTTAAACATAAAGAAAATTGTTGGATAGATGAGCAAAATCACCTTTGTGAAGACCTACCTCTGATGGAATTTGAAGCAGTAGACGAACATTTATTAAAATATGTTATCTATAGAACACATAATTGGAAGGCTACTGGGACTGACCGGATTCATTATTATTGGTATAAAAAAACACTAGTATCCATAAACCCTAACATATTAATAGCTTCATAAAATCACCTAACACATTGCCACAGTTTTTCACCTAGGGAATAACGTATATGCTCGCTAAGGACAAAACTGACATTCGTAATCCCGCTAAATATAGACCAATCACCTATTTGCAGACTTTATACAAAATCATCACATCATGTATCACAGAACTTATTTACAAACATATAGAAACCAATAGTATATTAGCTGAGCAACAAAAAGGTTGCCGACGATATAGTCAAGGCTGTAAAGAACAGCTAATCATAGATTTAGTAACTTCCAAACAAGCTCTCACAAAAAGAAAAAATATTTACACTATGTACATAGACTACAAAAAGGCCTTTGATTCCGTTCCACATTCTTGGCTTCTGTATATATTAAAAAAGTACAAAATAAGTCCCATAATCATAGAATTTTTGAAATGTAATATGCAAAAATGGACTATGAAATTAAAAGTAAACAATAATGGTCATACTATAGAAACTGAACCAATTCCTATACGTAGAGGTATATTTCAATGGGACTCTCTGAGTCTTCTTTGGTTTTGCCTGTCAATAAACTCGTTGTCAGATATGCTTAACAAGAGTGGTAAAGGCTACAACATAAAACAAACTAATACACAGTACACATTGTCTCCCCTCATCTATATGGACGATATAAAACTGTATGCATCAAACCTTCAAGACATAAAAAAGTTAGGAGATATTATAGAAATGTTTTCAATAGATATTAAAATGGAATTAGGAATAGATAAATGCAAAATGCAATCAATACGACGTGGCAAGAAAGAGAAAAATACATATGAGTTAAGAACAGGAGAAGAAATTGAAGAAATAGATAATGATAACGGATACAGATATTTAGGATACCAACAAACTAGACAAATACATTAAAAAGAAACTAAAACAGATATTAATCAAAAATTTAAACAAAGACTAACTGCCATTCTGAATACAAACCTCAATTCTCGAAACACAATTAAAGCTATAAACACATTCGTAGTCCTAATACTTACCTATTCATTTGGTATGAATAGGTAAGTAATCAGAGCTACAAAAGTTACAACGCACAATCAATACGCAAATGACAAAATTTAGAAAACATCAGCCACGTTCTTGCATTTAAAGATTAACAGCACCTAAACATGAATGAGGAAGAGGTCTAATAGACATTAAGAACTTGCATAATAAACAAATAACAGGACCAAATAATAGAAACGCGTAACTACAAAAAGCATATTATTCATGACACCCAGATGGATATATGTAGACACTGTCACAGCGCCAGTGAAACAATACAACACAAAACAGGTACTTGTAAATCTATTGCACAGACGGATTACAAGCATCGTCATGACCAAGTGGCAGGCATTGTTCATCAATATTTAGCCAATAAACCTAATCTAATAAGCGAAACTGTCCCTTATTATAAATATAAACCACAATCAGTAATAGATACAGCCGAATATAAACTCTATTGGGATAGAACAATAATAACAGATCAAACAGTACATCATAATCGTCCGGATATAACATTACATATTAAAAAACTCAAAACAGTTTACCTCATAGACATTGCAGTACCAAACACTCATAACCTTTCATCTACGTTTACAGAAAAGATAACAAAATACACAGACTTATCCATAGAGCTGAAATCACAATGGCAAGTGCACACAGTTAAAACTCTCCCAATTATAAAAGTATGAAAGCATCTACAGGTGTCATACCAATCACATTACACTCTTGCCTTAAGCAACTTGACCTTCATCCTCCCGTTTACATTCAATTACAAAAAGCAGTAATTCTGAACACGTGCCGTATTGTTAGAAAATTTTTAGCATACTAATAACTATGTCATATGAAGTTTCCTAATGTTTGACAAAAGTCTGCATTAGGAAGAGAATCCCCAGAAATGGGAGAAATATTAAATTTCTTTAAATAAATAATAATTATTATTTATTGTACACCCAAGAAAAGACACAAAAATACAATAATATTATATAAATGTACAAAAGACGGCCTTATTGCTTATTAGCAATTTCTGCCAGGCAACTTTAAGGCAGAGGACATAGCAAATTAAGATATGGGTAGGGTTCAAAAAATATAATTAAGGGTTTTATAAATAAGAATATATTTACCATACAACAGAGAGTTTCCCAGACAACAGAGGTAGCAACCTCTAGCTCTAATTTATTATTAAATATCCCTTTGATCCAGCTAGCTTTACAATTAAATAGCAATGATAACGCACACTGCACATCATCACAATATCCATGTAATAATAATAATAAAAATGTTAAGTCTATTAGACTAGTTCATCAGAACATCCGTTGCTTGACGGGGGGCAAGCAGCTAGAGCTGGAATTATTCATGAACTCGGAGGAAATTAGTATTATGTGTATTACTGAACATTGGTTAAAGGTGAACCAGCTCATGTTTAATTTCAGAAACCACCGGGTAGGAAGCTCATTCTGGAGAATCAACACAATACACGGGGGTCGCTTATTATATTAAACAAGAACCTTAAGTTCAAGGAACGGAAAGATATTGTGTCCCTTTCTGTAGAATGTTCTATCGAATTAGCGTGTGTTCGACTAGAGCAATTCATTGTTATATGTGTATACAGACCTCCCTCCGCCAATTTAAAATTATTTTTAGAAATAATGGATGAGGCCTTAAGCAAACTTACCAAGTCGAGTAAGCCTTTGTTAGTGTGTGGGGACTTTAATGTTAATATTTTGGAAAGTTTAAGTCCCACCATAAATTTAATTTAAGTCTTTTTAAGTCACACAATTTACTTAATTTATATATGGAGCCAACCAGAATAACTCCTACGACTAGTACTTGTATAGTTAACATATTTACTGACATTATTCCATGCTACAAAAGCATTATTAATAAATTGGATTCTGACCACTCTGGTCAGCTAGTAGAATTCTCTAGTAAGAAAAAACAGATGGCTAAGAGAAAAATTGCTTTTGTACCTGTCACAGCTAGTCGTTTGGAACGTATGAGAGTTAGTTTACTAACTAATTTACTAGTTTTAGATATAACTTTACCTCCCAATTCTTTGTACAATTCTTT
>DWNA01003006.1:0-10690 GCA_018249835.1 Heliconius besckei
TCCGATGATAGTGGAAGCAGTCACCCAGAAGTCATAACGGCCGGCCTTCAGGTCTGTAGCGGAGTAGCTTGTTTGAGAAGCGGGTACCTAAAACAGCCAAAAGGAAACATAAAAAAATATAAATACAGTAAACACTGCTTAAAAAAATCATTAATTTTAGCATCTCGGTGGGCAGAGAGAACATAGTGTCTTGGCACTCATGGGAATGTTTGTCATTTCATTAATATATATCTTACTAGCGACCCGCTCGCGGCTTCGCCCGCCTTAACTACTGAATTATTCATATAATGTATGTTTGCAAAGCCCTTAAGATAATCTGAAAATTAATGAAACCCTAATGCAACCCGCATTTTCGTAATTCCAATAAGGATTTTCCATTTGTTTAAAGTAATACTCGCCAGGGCATTGCGATGTCATCAATGTATAGTGCGTAGAGAGCAGGTGACAAAATTCTGACTGGGACAACGGCAGCGATCGGGTCGCTGCTAGACCTCGCACACTCAACTCTCACGCAAAATGTCGTGTCACTTACAAAGCAGAGCGGCAAAGACATGCGCGACGTGCTGGGGGGTGCCGGCTCTGAACACTTTATGAAATAAGCCCGGGTGCCAGACACGGTCGAATACGCGTGCTACGTCAAGGAAGACTGCTATTGCACACTCTCTCTCGGTTGATCACTGTTGCGTAGTTTACCCAGAGTGGTATACCCGCTCGCCAAACTGCTCGCTTTGTAGGTGAATGTGCGACTGAAGAAGTGAGAGGAATAACTTCATGAACAGCTTGGCGACCGTGCTGAGGAGGATTATAGATCGGCATCCCTCAGCAGCATAATGAGCAGGCCCTCGTTCCATGCCCGGGGGAAAGAAGCCAGGCGGGTGCGGCGGATCCACTATCATAAGCAAAATATTGCGGGGCACGGGGGGACGCGTGGTGGGCGACGAAAAGTTAATCAGCAAGGATTTTTTAGTACTTTAATTTTAAATCTGTGCTACCAATCTTTTCAAGTACTTATTAAAATATATTTAAATGACTATTTTTAAACGGAAGAAATTATAAACAAAAGCCTACCTACTAATAACTACTACAAAAAGTATGAAACCAAATATATCGCGCTGAAATAATACATTCAACTGAAATTATCCAATACGTGAAACGCATCTAAATCTTCTTTGCTATAGAGGCAGGCGGGTTTTTTTTCGAGCTTGTGGTTAATGCTGTTAAAACAGCGACACCGGTTGGGTAGGCACTACATGGCTGCCTGTGAGGAAAATTAAATAGAATGCATCGGCCGGGAATCGAACCCGGGCCGCCCGCGTGGCAGGCGAGCATTCTACCACTGAACCACCGATGCGTGTAAGGCAGGCGGGCGCGGCGGACGCGCTTGTATAAGCAAAACGTCGCGGGGCGCGTTTCGCAGCAAGGATTTTTTGATATTGTAACAACTTCTAAAGTACTTATTAAAATGAAAAACAGTAAAAGACAGTTTGGATCGACATGAAATGGCAACGTAACTAATATACTTATTTATATGCTGAGAGTAAGGGATAAGTGAAACTTGACTCGATACAGCTGATGTGTGAACGGCGTGATGCGTCAACAATTAAATGCGTTTTTCACTAAAACTATTCGCAATTTCTAAATAGTGTAAAAAGCAAATTTTATCTTCGTTTAACGTAGAAATTTAATAAAGTATTTTAAAGGATAAGGATTAATACCATTATGGAAAATTTTCCCCCACAATAAAAAATATATTGAAATTACAATTTTTAGACAGAAATATGACACTACACGTTATTCTTAAAAGATACGAATATGCTGTCGTGGACTTTTTTGTAAACCTTATTAAAAGGAACAATACTTCAGTACAGTATTTTCATGTAGTACTTACCATTAAAGCAGCGCATGCGCGAAAGTGTCTCAACGGGTAGGACTTTATACATATTTATCGTATTTATGTTAATTTACATAAGAATGTACAAATAATAAACTATATATAAACCTTCCCTGCGAAATACTCGACCTAATGGTGAAAACTGCATTAAAATCCGTTGGGTGGTTTAGAAGAAGAGTTAGAAAATTCAGACAGACACGAAAAGCGACTTTGTTTTATAAGATATAGGATAGGATATGTAACACAGTATAGTCCACTATATTAACGTAATTTATTCACGTAAGGTACTTATATTATTTAATGTACGGCTTTGTCTTCCACCACTCGACACGTAAGTTATCGAAAATTGGACGGTGCGCCTTACCTTATTTGGGTGAGGTTCAGCATTTTGGGCTTGCGTATATACGTTGTAGTGAGTAACGACACCGTTAGGCTGCGCTGGTGGTCTCCACGACACGAGAATAGAATCTGCTCCCATAACTAAGGCTTTTACTGCACGAGGTGCTTCAGGTACTGTTGGAACAAGAAATAACTAATTTATTTCAAGTTTTACTTTATAATAATTATAAAATTCAAAAGAATAAATAAAATGTATAATAAGTAAAAAAACAATAACATTATCTTTAAAAAAGTTAAGGTAAATTAAATAAACATAAAAGATTTAACATTCAAGATTGAACGGCAAGTAGAGAACGGAGAGCGATATTAAGAATATTAATACTTACCATCTTGTTCAGTCTGGCAGTGGATAGGTGCAGATCGGACGCCGTCTCCTCCGTTGGTGGTCGCGAGAACTTCCATTGAATAGTTGGTGAATTTCTTAAGTCCGTGGAGAATAGTTTCGCTGCTGGCAGTGATTTTAGTGTCCTTGGTCTTCTCATCTGAAATATATATCGAATTACATTTTTTTATATATTATATTCTGTTTGTTATATAAAATACCCTTCTATCTTACGTTATAAATATTTTTGTAGCACATTTAAATACTAGTACAATAAAATAAAAAGTTTATAATTTTACCTTACACATTGTATAATAATGTTTTATTTAAGTACCCATAATAAGTTAAGAAATGCATGAATCCATCGGTTACTTTATTGAGGAGATATTAAATAGATATACATTAAAAATTAAAATTTGTATTACAATATTATGTTTTTTTATATAATAAAAGCTTTTCATATAAATGAGGATAGTAAGACCTCTCATGATTTTTTATATTGGTGATGTTTCAATTTATCTCCTTTTAAGTAAAGCGTGACTTACCATACCACGTTTCGCTGGGGCCATAGACTACTTTGTATGCCTTAATCAGTCCGTTAGCAGCCGCAAGAGGTGGTGAAACCCATGAAACTCGAATTGTTTGCGCGGTAAGAGTAGTACAGAGCACGTCTTGAGGGGGGGCTGAGGGGGCTCCTTCTGCGGTATAGGCACGTACTTCGGAAGATATCGGACCGGAGCCCATTTTGTTGAAAGCCTGTACTACGATCGTGTATTGGGTGTATGTCCTAAAAATACATAAATTTTTTAGGATTACAGAAAGAAATGTAGATTTCATGTAAATTATTGTTAGGCTTACTTCAGGTTAAAAATGTCAAGATGGTGTTCCTTTCCGGATTCCTTCGAGATGTCAACAGTTTCGAATACAAAAGATTTATTGCTTGACGCCAGTTTATATCCTACATAGTATCTGCAATCAATAGATAAGTAAATATTGTATATCATAGAATACGAAAATAGAAAATGTCGTAAAAGTTGGTTTATATAGGTAATATAATTTACCCTTGAAGTTCACCATTCCAGTCATGAGGTTGAGGTGGCTTCCACGTGACACGAAGAGTGTGTTTATCGACGGCATCAACTTTGACGTCTTGTGGCATTCCAGTGGGCGCTTCTTCGGCGGTAATTATTGTGACAGTTTCAGATGGCTCGGAGGTTCCTAGTTCATTTTCAGCAACAATCCTGATGTGGTAAGCGGTAGCCGGTTTCAAGCTAAATACTCCCGCTTCAGTCGTGTCACCGGGTACGAGAACTCTGGAAAAGAAAAATTTAAATGATAGAAAAGAATACTTTTTTCAGAACGTACTATGATAATATTTTTTTTAAATTATAATAAAATTATAAAACTTAATGTTACACAATTATCAGAATTACCTGTCAATATCCTTTTCCCAATTTCCCTTGGCACGCTTGTATTCAATAAGGAACTTCTTGATTGGTGAATTTCCATCATAAGGGGCGGCCCAAGAAAGTTGAACGGTTCTTCCAGATTTGTCAAGTACTTTCAATCCATAGGGAGCTTCAGGTACCTCTGAAAATATGAAGGTTGTATTTTTTGAAATTGTCATTATTATTTTTGTGGAATTAATAGCATTAGATTATATATTTAGTACACGTGAGAAGAAATTTTGTAACCCTTTTTGCGAAAATTACACATTAAGGCAGAAATGTGCATAGTTATAGTTTATATAGAGAAAGAGTGTAAATTAAAAAAATAAATGTAGAACACACTTTCATATGATTGACAGTACATAAGAGTACTTATGTATAAAGTGACACATTCGTTGCTACAGCACCGCGTTCACGCGTAAATTGGTTCTGCATTAAAAGTAAATAAAGTTCTTACCTTGAATAATCATATTAATGCTAGTATCATCAGAGCCAAAGGCGTTGGTAGCGACGCAGGTGAAGAGAGCGCTGTCAGATCGTTCGGTACGTCGGATGCTAAGGTCGGACACCACTCCTCCCGGCAAAATCTCCTCGCGAATAGTGTATCGTGGATCAGATTTGGGTTCAAGGCGTTTGTTGTTCATATTCCAAATGATTCCGATTGGCTTCAATGTGAAATGATATTTTATGAATAATATTTTTTTTAAAAATTAGCGTAACAAGTAAATAAATTTATAATTATAACAAATAAAATTAAATTGCATAATTACCTTTTCACCTTTTGCTTGGCATTGTAAAACAGCTGGTTCGCTTCGGCGGGCAGTTTGGTTTCGCATTTTAATTTCAAATTGTGGTGGGGCTAAAATAATGAAAAGGTACATACTAAGTAAAATATAAAAACTAAAATATAAATATCAAAACTATCTTTACATATAAAAACCGGACAACCGCGAGTCGGACTCGCCCACCGAGGGTTTCATACAATAATAGAAGGTCTCGAGCTTTTTCTGAAATTTTAGTTTAGCTTTCCCCTTAACTTAGCCCTTTCATCTGATACTTCATTTGAATTAGCTAGGCTTTAATACCAAATTTTGCCCCCTTTATAAGTCTATAATTTCTTGGGATTTAACCACAGATGTATAGTTTTCAGATCTTTTCCTGAACTAATACTATCTGTAGATGCTGCCAAGTTTTATAATTGTAAGCTAACCGGAAGTACCCTATTAATTTTGATTTCCTTCATAGTGTCGAAATACGCGTTTTTTGCGATATAAACGGCCATCTTTTTTTTTAGTTTTTTTTTCAGGAAACAATGGGACCATAAATCTGAGCATATGATTGGAATTTCAACTTTATATCTCCAAGAGTTCCTGAGATAAGGGATCTTAATAGACAAACAGGCGGACAACAAAGTGATCTTGTAAGAGATCTTTTTTCCTTAAAAGGTACGGAACCCTAAAATTAAAATAGGCAGAAACCGGAAAGTGGAGATTCTTTACACTTTCTGTCTTACATTATCAAATTTAATATTTGAAAAACTCACCCTGTACACTAATAAGAATAACAGCAGATAATCCTGATCCAATTCCATTTACAGCTTCACATAGATAATAGCCTTCGTTCGTCTTTTGAATATTCGCAATAGTCAATGTTCCATCCTCAACTTTTACATTAGGGTTATTTGGCTTAAGATCTTTGTAATCACCGGGTGTATCCCCTAGAAATATAAAATTAGCAATGGTTTTCACAAAATTGATTGTTTGATTCTTTAAAAATTTAAAATTTTAATAGATACTAAAAAAAAAACATAAAATAATCATTCAAACGATAATTTTTAAAACTAGTATCGGTGGATTTTTTTTTATTGTGATTTTTTATTAACGCCCAATGTTAATAATGTATCTCCTATCTCCAGTTAACGTCAATCTTGTATTGTTCGACATGTCTATCCAATCACTAACCTGCATGCCGTCCTCCATCTCTGTCTATTTCAATCTATGGTTGCAGTTTATGGATTAGGATTGATTATTAACATTGGGCGTAAGTCATCAACAAATAATGAAAACACATAATAATGGCTGGAGAAAGCTCAAATTTTAGAACATTAGTTTCCTACACCAAGATATGCTTTCTCAATAATTTTAAAAGAACGGGAAGCAACTGATTTAAAATTTTATACTCTACGCAATAGAAGTTGCCGACTTCGGGTTATATATGTAAATGTCAAATTATAAATGTAAGAATATCATTTTTTTAAAATAATATAAATTCCATAAAATTTGTCAACTCACCTTCAGCCCTTTTCCATGTGACCTGAGGCTTAGGGAATCCATCGGCTTTACATTCAACTTTAGCATCAGATCCTTGGGCAAATGCCTTATCAGTTGGTTCCAAAATCCAACGAGGTGGAACTGAAATGTAACCGCTTCATAAGAATGATTTGTATTTTTTCTTAACTTTCACAATGCATGCTTTAACTATATGGGAACTTTAACTAATTAGGACAATGTTTCTATTTTATCTCTGAGAAAATCACCTGTTCAATTGTTTTTGCAATATACTGTAATTTCGACAATTTATTAATCTGTTTAGTAGATTTTGACATGGTCTAAATAATTTATTTTTTCTTGTTATGAAAATTGTTAAATACTTTATTAATTTTCATATTATTTATTGTTTTATATAACAAAAGTAGTCTTTATTAGATAAAATATATTTTTATATCTTTATTTAATATATTTGAAGATAATTTCGAAAAAAGGTTTTAAAGATCACTTATCATCTAAATAGAGTTTCTATAACATTAAATGTTCATCAATAATTTTATGATAAATTAAAATATGTACATATTATAGCCAAAATGATTGAGTAGCGTTATTGCTGATAATGACCAACGATTTATTTCGTGAAAAGTTTCAACCAGTAGGATAAATGTATATTTTTTAAAATGTTACTGTAAATTTTTTCTATATTAAACAATTTACTATTATTAACAACTAGCGGACGCGCGCAGCTTCGCTAGCTTATTTAGGGGTGAATTCTAATAAACCATGAAACATGTGTTCAATGAAATATTTTTAAGAGTCTAAATTTCAAATTTTATAAAAATCTTTTATTAAAATTTCAACCCCTTATTTGCATCCTTAGGGGGTGAATTCTAGAAAACCATGAAACACATATGCAATTAAATACTTTTAAAAATCTAAATTTCAAGTTTTATAAGAATCGGTGCCGATTAATTTTTTTTTCCATACAAACTTTCAACCCCTATCTCACCCCTTTAGGGTTAAAATTTTACAAAATCCCTTCTTAGTGGATGTCCAGATTACGAAAGTAAACATCTGTCCAAATTTTACGTTTCTACCATCAGCGGTTAAGGCTGTGCGTACGTCTTACATCAGTCAGTGAGGACAAGTCCTTTTATATGTATAGATTATGTAAAATTTGTTTACATCTAGCACAATAAAATAATCATTTAATTTTCATTATTTCTAAATAATCAATTTCAAATTGTAAGAATTTACTATGACAAGTCTATGTAATTACTGTTTTTTGGCTGTAATATATATTAATAACTGATCCCGAATTTATATGAAGACGAAAATTAATGTTATAGAAGCTTTTTCATAGAACATTAATAGTATGCGCAAATTAACCCCAATTAAGCGAGTAACTAAATACTAACAAACAAATTAATAAAAAATGTTAAAACCAAAACCTAAAAAGCTGTTAAATAACGAATACAATGAATAATGTTCCATCACTCATTTTCATTCGACACCTATAAACGATAATTATTTGTATTAATACAATAATCTTTTATACAAACTTTAATTAAAATTATCAGAATGATAGAACATTACTTAAGCAAGCATGACAGTACAAAACAACCAAATATCCAACAAGGCAAATTAAAGTAATTAAATAACGGGTAGGATTTACAGGATATGGTAGGGTTCAGGACATAGCAATATGCATGGTGGGATTGGAAGAAGAAATGGTTTAGTCGATGATAGCCGCAGCCGGTTCCTATTAACGATCATGTCCTAAGCTTATGCTTTCCTATGTCGCACGAATTCATATTTAATTAGGATTTTATATAATACTTGTGTAAACAGCTGATTAATCTAGTCGATACTTTGACGACAACTATATACGAATAAGCATTTAATATGCTATGCAAAGCTATTCCGTGCTAGGAGTGAGGGTTTGATGGTTTATACAAGTATATACCGTGTACTTCTAATGAGGCGGAATAGTTGGAAGAACCAGCGGCATTGCGCGCTACGCATACGTATTTGCCGCTGTGGGACCATCCTGCTGGATCGATGAGGAGAAGTGATGCTCTTTGTGCGATTTTGGTGGCCATGACACCCACCATTTCTTTTAAAGGACGTTCTTTGAAGTACCATTGAATGTCTAGCGGAAGATCGCCTTCAGAAATCAAACAAGTAACCTGACTTGCCTGTCCCGCATAAAGAGGAGATTCAAATGCAAATGGAACTATGCGAGGCAATACTGAAAATAACCATAGACGGTCGGATTAAATCAATTTTTCACAAGCAATGTTAGTAAATTGAGATATTATTAGAGAGTGTCTGAGTGTAGTTCATTGGATAATAATTTATCGGTGCTAATGGTGATGTTAGTTCCCTTTATAATTATATAATTTTGAAAAAAAAGTTGAAACATGCCATTTACGACTAATGTAGCTGCATGTTCTGCGCGACCAGCCGCATTTTGTACAATACACGTATAGTTGCCCTGGTGGTTTGCGCTCACGGAGTTGATAGTTAGGACAGAGGCTCTAGGCCCTAACGGAGTGGTCATAATGTCTCGATGTAAACTTGAATCAACTGTTTCGCTGCTAAATGTCCAGGAAATTTCAAGAGGCAGGTCCCCTTTTGTTGCAACGCAATTTACTACAACAGCATCTCCGGGATTGGATGGCACCTCTCCGAAATTGAATGGTACTATCAGGGGCGGAACTGGGACAGTAAATATCTTATATTGAAGCATTAGATACACAATTTTATATAAGAAAAAGAGAGGTGGAATATTTTTTATTATAATGTACTGCACCCTTTACAATTAACTCCGTGGTGTGAGATACGACGCCTCCTGTATTACTCGCTGTACAGTTATATACGCCTGCATGTTTAGCCTCCACAGACTCAATAGTAAGAACACTACTTCTCCGATCGATGCTACTGACACGAGCTCCAGGAATTTTAGTTGCCGACTGATTGTTTATTGTCCATTCTATTTTTACTGGTTGATCACCGTGAGTTATAATGCATTGCAGAGCAAAGTAGTCGCCTAAGAACGCCGGTTCCGGACCGGAAGTGAATGGTGCAATTTTAGGAGGAACTGAAACAAACTTTATCTAAATCACTAATTATAAGAATCTACACTAAACGTTACGACTAACCGTATACGACTAAATCTGCAGAGTGTGTAGTACGTCCGGCACGGTTTTCCCCGACGCACATGTATGAACCAGCATGTTTTGCGTCAACAGACTCGATAATAAGTAAGCTACTACGTTTAGAATTTGTCATCGAATAATCATTATTTCTTAGAGATATTAATTGGCCATTAAAAGTCCAAGTTATCGTAAGAGGGAGATCACCAAAATTAACTGTGCACGCCGCTTGTAAATATTCTCCGACGTTTGCAGGTTTTTCACCAAATGAAAATGGTAGTATGTTTGGGGGTACTGGAAGAATATCATTATTTACTGTACAAATCCAATAATATACATTTAAAAATAAACATAAAATAAGTAAATAATAATATAAAAATATTATTTGGAACAGTTCTATAAGGGGCATATTTAAGCACCATTTATGATTAATACCGCGGTGTGCGAATGTACTCCCGCTTCATTTTCTGCGACACAGGTGTAGTTGCCAGCATGATTGTGCATAACAGAACCGATACTAAGAATAGCGCTTCGTTCTCCAATATTAAATACTGTTACCCCCGATCTTGGTTTTATAGGTTCATCCTCAAATAGCCACCGGAGTTGGAGCGGATGGTCACCTTCGATAACTGAACAAGCTGCGGTAACGACTTGTCCAGAATTCATTGCCACTTCTCCAAATGTAAATGGTTGGACCACGGGAGGAACTAAACAATAAGCAAGCAACATCTGATTATTACATTATTGAATTAATACCGATTACGTTAAGAGTGGCTGTATGGTTAACAGTTCCCGCTCTGTTGGTGGCTGTACAAGTGTAGTTGCCGCTGTTCATCCCAGAGGCTGATGGTATATCCAGCACTGAGACCCGTTCGCTTAAGGTAGTCATTTTAACACCCATTCTACGTGTTACAATTTGACCTTGAAAACTCCATGTAATGTTCATAGGAATATCGCCTTTTGGAACATGACAATCCAAGTGAACGGATTCTCCCGAAAATACGGACTCGTCCAATTCGAAGGGTTTGATGTGAGGGACGACTGAGCAAATAAAATAATATATTATATATATATATATAGAGAGCATGCTGGGTCTTTTGGACATTTGAACTAAAATACCATTAACATGTAGAGGTGTTGAATATCTATGTTCGCCAGCTTTATTTTTTGCAATACATGTATAGTTGCCACTATGTGCACCAGTT
>DWNA01003007.1:0-10689 GCA_018249835.1 Heliconius besckei
TTCAAAAATCCTGGAAATACTTATTTTAAAACAATTATCTTCAGAACTTACTAGAAGAAACATTATCCCATCTCATCAGTTTGGCTTTCGCGAAGCTCATATAACTATTGAACAAGTTCATCGTGTGGTCGAAAAAATATATGACGCATACGGACACAGGAAGTATTGCTCCGCAGCATTTATAGATATATCAAAGGCATTCGATCGTGTGTGGCACGAAGGTCTTCTTTATAATATTCGTCAAACCCTCCCCTTTAGATATTTTATCATTATAAAATCATATCTTCATCAAAGATACTTTTATGTTAAGCACGGCGAAGAAAGAACTGGCTTGTTTAAAATCAAAGCAGGTGTTCCACATGGCAGTGTAAAAGGCCCTGTCCTTTATCTAATTTACACCTTTGACTTACCAACTACAGACGAAGTTCTCGGTGGGAATACTTGGGCATATATTTAAACAGACGTCTTACATGGAGAAAGCACATTTTCGAATCCGAAAGCTTTATTGGTTCTTGTCACCGAAATCTAAACTCTCGTTGCATAACAAACTTCTCCTGTACAAAGTTATTTTTAAAACTATGTGGTCTTATGGAGCGGAAGTATGGGGGACTGCAAGCGACTCAAACTTAGACATAATCCAACGCTTTCAATCAAAAACTCTTCGTATAATAACCAATGCCCCTTGGTTGGTCACTAACTCTCAGCTACATCGAGATCTAAGGATACCCACAGTGAGCGTAGAAATTACCAGCAAACTTAAGTCATACTCTCGTCGCATACCAATATATCCCAACGTGCTAGCCTGCAAATTAATGAATCCAGCTAGCTCATTTAAGACTCGAAAGGAGGAGGACCCCATAGGATCTTCTGCCGTCATAAAATAGGATCTCTCAGGAGACCGTTACATTATGTGTCTATGCCAATGGGCGTATACCACCAATGTCTGTAAGCTAACCACCAGCTTAATGCACAGACGAGGTAGTTGCAGGTTTCATTGCTGTTAAAAAATTATAATAATATGTCTTAATGGCAACATTATTTGTGTTTTTTTAAGTATAAAACTCAACAACACAAACTCAAAACACAAAAATTACTCCACATTTATGAAAGATGTATTATTTGTCTGTCAAACAATACCTAAAATTTCTTCGATAGATGTATAACACGATTTTACACGGTACCTATTTAAAGTATTAATATTTGTTAAATGTAATAACGCATTACATTAAAAAAAAATTGAGGAAGCATATATTGAATAGCATATTTTAAGCGATGGTACCGTAAAATTATGCTTTAAAATTTAATAGTAAAATAAAAATTTTAAGAGACAAAAGACTCTACTCTACGCCAAGAAAGATGACATTGAATGGAGGTTATAAAAAAAATAACGACTTACAGACTTATCCGTCAATCCGATTAATTTTTCCTTTTTATTTTAATGTTTTGTTTTTACAATTTAATAACCGGTAATATTTCATATAGTACATATATTTTTAGTTCTAGAAACGTCGATACGTAAATAAATTAATACAATTCTGTAATAAAAAAGAAACGAAACTGGTTATTTTCAAAACTGAAAGGAACTGTTAAAAACGCTGAATTTTCAATAATAACTGTCCCGACTAAATTATAATAAATTTGTTCTATACTATTTAAATTTTAATGTAAGATATTAAGCGATAATTCAAAAAGAAACAACTAGAATTTTTTTAACACGTATGTATAAAATATTTTTTTCTTTTTAATGTATAATAATTATTCCATTCATAAATTCTATGTAGGTATATTCTAAAAAATGAATTCGAATTCGAAGTAAAATTACCGAACATGTTGACACAAATAATAGAAACATTGTTTTTGAAACGGTCATTTAAGTACTTTTCATTGCTACTACTACTACTGATTTGAATTGAGTTCAACCAAACCACAGTTTATAACTATATTATATAGATGTGAATATTTGTGACGGGGTTGATTGATGTTTGTTCCATTTTCTCACCAAATCTACTGAATACATTTAGTTACAATAATATATTACTTTTATTTTTCAGTTTCATAATGTCAGACGATATAGATATAGAGGAACATGATGTTTTAGACAATCCCCGTATTAAGAATATATTTCCAGACATTGCAAGTATTAAGACTGAGGTTATTGATTATGAAGAAGGTGAATACATTTGAAAAATTACTTTAAATTTTTTTTACGTTTTTTGATCTTCCTTTTTTTAATTTCAACTCACAATACTCAACATTGCACTGTCACACTGTTTTTCAGGGGGGAAATGAAAACAATTTAAATAAATTAATTCCTTAGTAGGGAATTAATTATTTTCCAATACTAGTATGATGTGCTTAGTTAAGAAAGTAAGATAAGTGATTTAAAAATTTTCTATATATCAAGTATGCAATAACTCTAAACAAACAGAAAATGAAAAAAAATTGTTTATCTTAAGGAAATCATTCAGATGCGAAATTTCTATAATAGATTAATATGTATAACCATTAAGTTTACCTTTAAATAATAAGTTTTATCTACCAATTTCAGAAGGCTTACAACTAGACTTTCAAGAAGAAACAATTGAATATGAAAATTATGGAGATCTAAACAAATTTGAGCCCATCCCCATAGAATTCGAAACTGAAACAATAAATTTACATCAAAATAAGATAATTTTGGGCTCAAAACCATGCACCTTCCCAATACTAGCAGAAGATGAGTGTTTACCCACCATCCAAGAATGCTCAATAACTTTAGTAGATTGGAAACCCATTTTGGACAATAGCCCATATTGCAAAGAGTGTCAAACTTTGTTCCCAACGGAAAACGCATTGGACTCCCACAAAATGTTAGCCCACTCGTTCCTTGTTGCTGTCAGTAATAATAAAGCTATTAAAAGCACTAGTAAAAGTTCAATAACGGCAATTAATTTGGATTCAATACAAGAAGTTGTTTGCAACCACTGCAATGAGATCTTCCCCAATGAAAATGCCTTATTGAAACATACATATGAGCTACTTCCATCCAAATATAATCAATCTGATGGTAACATTGAAACTCCTAGAGCTTCCAATAAGTATTTATCGTGTTATATTTGTTCTTGTGTTTTTGTTTGGAATGGACATCTTTTCCATCATCTGCAAAGATTTCACGGCGTGAAAAGAGATGATTATCCTATTAAAACTAATAGAACACTAAAATGTCAGTTCTGTCCAACCCGTTTCGTCAATTCAAAGGCGTATAACGCCCATATTTACTATCGACACTTCGATATGTATACTCTGCGTGAAGTAAGTAAACCAGCGGAGCAGTCATCAAATTCCGACAAATTTCAATGTGAATTTTGCAATAAAGTATTTCAATCGGCAACTTCATTAAAGATTCATATTGCGATTAAACATGAAATGGCCGCGAAAAGTAAAACACCTATATTGGCCCCAAAGCCAGTAGTCGATATGAAATCCATTTCAAAATATCGTCGCCCCATCCCAAAATCTATCTTATTCAGTTGTAATAAGTGCCAAATTCACTTTGTATCTTGCTCAGTAGCCGTCGAGCATTCCAAAAGATGCATTTTGACCAGAGGTGATTGGAAATGCAAAAAATGTCGTCGAAGTTTCAAAATGGCCGATAAAAACCCCCATTTAAGACAACACACGCTGTCTGAAAGATTCAGAGTTATAAAAATTCATAATAAAATCTTGGACAGAGTCATATGTAGATGTACGTCGTGCAATATTTGTTTTGATGAAAGGACTTTCTTCAAATATCACTTGTTCAGTTGCTCCGAACATAAATCTATTTTCTGCTCGTTGTGCCAAATCGACATTCACGAGCATGCCTATAAAAAACATTGTCGTCTCCACAACGAAGTTACACAAAAACAAAATTTCATCATAATTGACTTTGTTTTTTACGACGAAACGACCGAAACGAGAACTGAAGTGACAACCCAATTGCGTTTGGTGAAAAAGGGGAGAGTGTCCCCAAATTTCCTATATTACTGTCCGAGTTGTAAAGTTTATATGAAAGTGAACAAAATCTGTGATAAACACGTGACTGGGAAGTGTAATAAGACACTCCCTAAATGCCTTTGCAAACTGTGCGGTCTTAGATTTTCCGTAAAATCCTTTAAATCTCATAAAGAAACTCATAAAATTATACCAAATATAAAACTAAAGGACATGATATTCCGAAACATACAAAATGGTCAAAAAATTGATCCGCCGTTCCCATTGTTCAAGAAATGTAGAAAGTGTAAAGTGTGTTTTTATAGTGCAGTGGCTTTAAGAAGCCACGTGTGCAACGCTGAGGAAGTGCAAGTGTGCGACTATTGTAGTGAAAAGTTTAGCGATCTCGCCTATAAGTTACACGTGCCGTTCCACGAGTACAGAAAGGAAAAGGAATTGGATGCTCATATACCAGAACTCCTAAAAAAATATGAGTCTTTAAAAACAATCTGGAACATTCTTTTTCTTTGCGAAATATGCGATACAGTGTTCGACGCGTACGACGATATGGTCGAACACTGCCAGGATCATTACTGCAACATGGAGAATTACAATGTCATCATAAATCATTGTGAGATTTGCGATTTAAAATTCGGGGGCAGATATTTCGAGAGGCATGAATATTTACATTCGGCCAATGATATCAATAAAAGTTCGTTCACTTTAATCAGTTGTAACTATGAGACCTTACTGTCGGAGTCCTGGTTGGAGATGTTCGAGGCTCTAGCCCATGACCAGGTTGATCAGATTCTACAGAAAAGCATTTATAAAGAAATAAGAAGTATAAGAATGTCGGTGCTAGTTGATAAAAATACAGACTTGGTCTTATATAAATGTGGGGTTTGTGAGATGATAATGGATAGTGGGTCCATCATTCAACACACACAAGATCGGAGTAATTGTGTCAAAATCACTAAATACTCATGTTCAATCTGTAACTTCAATTTTTATTCAAATAAAACGCTTTTGTGTCATCAGGAGATACATAAAAACATGGAAATCGACGAAAATTCCTTTAAAATTATTTCGTTTAACAATGAAATAGATTTTTACGTAAACGATTCGCTGAAATCTGTCCCAAATCATGAAGCCTTGAAATTTATCAGATGTCAACATTGCGGAAAACTAATAAACAAAAGTAAATACTCAAAGCATGTAAGCTATCACAAATATTTGGAAAGGAAAAAGGTGAAAACAAAAGTGCATCCAAAGATTGTAATGCGGAAGAGAAAGTTCCAGAATACATTAATAACATTTTATCGATGCAAGAAGTGCGATGTGTGCGTTTTCAGGAAAAACATAAAAATACATTTCTGCAGCAAAAATACCTATAAGAAACAATGTCCCAAATGCCAATTGTGGTTTAGAGTAACCCATATGCAAAAACACGACAAAGCCCACGACAATTATAATTTTTCAAAGAATAACGTGAAAATTATTAATTTTAGAGATGGCAAAGTAGAAGAAGTTAAAGATTTTAACAAAATGATTCTACATCAGTGCAATGCATGTGGGGTATGTTTGCACAAAGAAAGTAATATAATAAAACATAAATGTGTGGACAGCCGCTTTCATAAGTTTTGTAACCTTTGTGAAGTACCGTTCCGTTTTTCCCACTTCCATATGCACCAACAAATTCACGAAAACAAAATGTTTACAAAGAAAAGTCTGATCTTTTCGAAATTCAATCCTCCTATTAAAGGCAAAGAACAGGTCGTGGTACCTGTTAAATTTAAAGATAACGCGGCTGCTAAATCGTTGAAAAAAAGACCAGCTCGTTTGCCTAAATACCTGGAACTAAAAGAAGTCGACGAATCAAGTGAAAACAGTAATCAATTCGTGGTAGAAAGGAACGAAGTGAATTTCGAACTCTCACTAAAGAACTTCTTAAAACGCATCACGTATCGATTCTTCAGATGTAATAAATGTCACGTTTACTTTGTCACCGGGTCTGCTCTAGCGGAGCATACGAAGTCTTGCGGAGAAAATGTTGACGCGGTGACTTGCCAATGTGGTATGACCTTCCATGCCTCCGCAATAGATATACATGAGACGTACCAAAAGTGCGCAACTTCTACAGTAACTAATGTGTACATTGTAACGCTAATATCTGACAATAAACATGATTTCGATCTTAACAAATGTCTGTACACTTGTAAAACATGCGACCAGTACTACCTGACTATGAACACAGTGATCAAACACTTCGAAGACAATCACTTCGCGTTAAAAGATAAAGTGAAGTGCGACAAGTGTAACCTGTTTTTTTCAGCGATAAGCAACTTTAAACATAATAATCTTCATCATAAACAAAATAAATGGTCAAGATCAGATCTGTATCGTTTTGAAGTTAATACGATGACATTGAGAGAGGCGGTCGGTCTTAGTGTTACTTCTTATGAATCTATTGAAGAAAAGAAAGCGGTTAAACGGAAAATCGTCAACACAGAACCTGTGTTAACCAAGAAAATGCTAAAAACAGATTCTGAGATGCTCGAAGACCAAACTCCATGCTCGGGCGAGATATACACATGTGACATCTGTCAGTTGAATTTCGTCAATAAAAATTCCCTAAAGTCTCACTACAGCGTGGGAGATCACAACAAACACAGTGTCAATTGCAAGAAATGTGGTCTTGCATTCACTCTCAGGTCTTTGAGCAGTCATATGAACAGAACACCAACAACATACACACCGGACGATCAGAACGAGTCAACCAGACGAGACGAGAGAAGTTTAAACGATTCTCAATGTAGTGATATCTCCTTAAATTTATATAAAATGGAGAATATGAAATTGTTCAAATGTGGCGAATGCGACGTTTATTTCTTCACGCTCGAGGTGTGCAGTGACCACATGAAGAGCCACCAACCGCTAGACCCCACAGAATATATAGCTTGCAAAATATGCGAGTTGCAATTTCTTTGCGAAAACTTAGGATTTCATATGAAGAGTCACAGAAATGGTTCTTTTAATATGGATGATTTGATTGTGAAGGAATTTCACGCGAATAAAGACACTGTTGATACTTATTTAGCTCTAGACAGACTTAAGTCTAAAGCTGTCAGCACCACGACGCACTCGGACAGTGAGGATGACAAAATAGTGCACTCCACCAGTATGGATAGTTGATGTAGAAAAGAGAGCAGAGAGCAGAGCATGATGATGATGATGATGAACAATCACAATTAATATTTGTTAATTGTAGTAGTAAAACCAGTTAGTATTTATTTGTTAATTGCTACTGCATACTAATGTTTAAGCCATCTTCAATTCATGCCAAAATGAAGTCCCGTAAAATCCTCATGTTAGTTAGGCCAGTAACTTATAGACCTTATAATATAGAATAATTTATAGGCTGTATGTCTTTTTTCTTTCGATTTCGAATATGTTTTTGAACTTAAATATACGTATTTATATACATATATATTTTTTGATACGTCCATTATTTTTGAAATATTTGGTAAAATGTTATAGAATATTTTTTCCCCATTCCTCTGCATAATTAATACATATTTTTGTAGGAATGTTTATGTAATTAAAAAAAAAATTAAGGGAACTCGCGTTTTATAATTTTCTAATGTAAAGCATTATATATTATTAAAATAATAATTATTTTTATTTTTTCAATGTAATTTTCGATTTCTTATGATTTTCGTAATTTCGTTCTATTTTTATGTAATAGTAATAATAAGAATTAAGTGTTTGTTAATATGTGAATACTGCATTTAAATAAGTGTGTTAATTTTGTTTATTGTTTGTTTTATTTTTTATTGTTGGATTTATGTTTTTTGAGTATCTTAAAAGTCTTGGTGCCAGACCAACGAATTGATATATCTTCATGTAACGATATAAACAATGTAGGCGACGACGTAACGTAGCGTGCGACTGTAAACGTAACAAGTTATAGGTTCGATTCCTACTCGAAGATATAAAATGTTAAATATTTTTATCGCTTTGGTAGCAAGGCAGTGCCTTTTTGATCTCCGATTTTGATCTCCAACACGCAATGCCATGTGGGGAACGACATGAACACCAAATTCCACAAATTAGAGCACGCTCTAATCAAGCCGACAAAAATTTGAGAAAAGTTAGCGAGAGGAGGAAAAGTTAGTTAGCTGTATCTAAGCGGAAATCGAAACTACAATAGTTTGCAACGGGACACTACAATTTTGCTATAATGTAAATTCATTGTTTAACAATATACATTTTTGTTTTAATTTTTACATAAGTATTTTTGCATTTATATGGTTAAGGTGGAGAACCCACAACTGTCCAATTTACACACCAGCTTAAGAGACTGAATTATAAATTAGCGTGACAGCTCCAGAAACAGTAACTGGTGGTGTATTATGGTGAATATCTCTAGAGCTGTTCCGAACCATTAAATATTATATAATATTAAAATCGATTTTGTTGAATATTTTAAAAACCGTATTTTTGAAGAAAATAACGAATTTAAAATTTAAAAGTACAAATTTACAGTCTAATATATATTGAGGAAAACGGTGAGTTTGGATTGTAAGGTGATTTATTTAAAGTGAAAAATTTTAATGTGTGAACATGAATTTAGATTAAAAATCAATATGATATATCTAATCTATATAAAATAATATATCTTACACTATCTGACTTTAGTACATATTAAATTATGAAAAATAAACAAACATCAATATGGAGTTAATTTATTAATTTTATTTTGTAAGAAGCAGACAACACAATTTACAATAAAAATAAAATTATTTTCCACTTAAAGATTTTTTTCATATAATAAATAAATTATTTAAGTTACCGAATTTAAAAATTACTTTAAAAAAAAATTTTAGAACTTTTGATTGTCTTCATCGATTTTCCGTGAACATCGATGTGAGCAGGTGAAATATCGATGTTAAAACATCGATCAGCAGGGACACAATAGATATTTAGTCGCGTATTATTTTTACAGTCGATTGACAAAAAGCAGTAGTAAGTAGCGTAGCTAGGGGGGTGCGAGCGGTGCGGTCGCACCAGGCATCAAAAAGAAAGGGGCATCGAAATAGACGATCAATTCTTCTATTTTTTTAAAATTAATAATCAAGAAATGTACAAGAAAAATGAGAGAATAAATTCAAAAAGTATTGGGACATGTAATTTGTTTTTAGGCAAAACATTAGTTTTATATTTTCAATATTTTTTTAGTGAAAAATGTCGTATGATATAATAGATCTTTACTTTCTTGATGATGATATGTGCGAACATCGATGTTTTTCTAACATCGGGCATCCCAACAATTTATTTAATTGACACATGACAGTTTTAAAACAAGTCAGAAAACACCATTTACCCGCGAAATCGCTTATAAAACAATTAAACAATATCCAACAGAAATATATCTTGTCAAATATAAATAAAAAAATATATAGACGTAATTAAAAATAGGAAAAATAAATATGTTTCATGTTTATTGCTAATATACAAATAGTGTAAAACTAATATGGCTAGAACAAAAGCTTCTGTAGGTGCTAAGGGTATGATTATTATTTAACCGCGAATGTTACTTGTGTTGCAGAAATTGATTTCTGTTATTTAGTTGTTCATTGTAATGTTATTCCCTTGTATTTCTTTAATTACAAATATATGAAGGTTTCCTGTAAGACAACTTGAAGCAATAACACATTTGCAATACATCTTATAAATTTATCTTACTGATTATTTATAACTTTTATGTACAATATAGAAAATTTAATTAATTTCTACTTGTGTTGTGTTTGACATATACATTTTGAAAGTGTGCAACGATTATTATTAACATACTTTAGTATACCCTGTAGTCATCAATATTCAATAGATTCTTAAAGTCCCTTTAAAACAATTTATACTAAATTTGTGTATTTTGTATCTATTAAAGTAAATCAGCAACATACTGTATCCCGCACACTTCTGTGTGGCTAGACACAGGGAACCTAGTGTTAAGACACTCAGTTCCCCAATGAGTTCCCTGTTGTATCTATCAAATACCTTTAAATTATTTATATTTCCCTTAAATCCAATTTCTATTATATTATTAATGAATTATGTAAACTAAAATAAATAAAACATTTATAATAGTTGTTTATGTATTTGTTTAGTATCATCTGGTAAGAGTAGTAAAGCAAGGTGTAGTGTTGCTGCTCCATCTGTCACTGCGGGAGCTTCAGGTGAGATATTTCCATTTAATATGACTATAGAATTAAAAAAATATTTATATATACAATAGTGAAAAGCAAAAATATACATTGCCTTTATTATCTTCACACTTTCCCCAAGCTACCCTGCACATTGGAGGGTAGCCAGGGGGAAGTTACTGCAAAGACACTATGTTTCCATATACACTTTTGTTCTCCACTTTGAGGAATTCTGTTGGTGTTGCATGATAGGTGGCAGGACTCAATGCTGCTCAGTCTCTCTCTCATTGTCAACTGAGGTAATGAAAATATTAAATATCTATTTCCCCAAATTGGAATGAAATACACAATTGTTGAGTTTACAGGCTTGCCAGGCTTTTTTCTTTAAATCCTGAGATTTTTTTTAATAGGCAGCAGTGAGAAATCATCAAAGAGTTATTCCGGAGGTAACCCAGTGTGTCCAAGAGAGACTCCAAAATGGCAAAAACCTATTACCAACTTCTTTATAAGTAATACTAAGGCTGATGATGATGCA
>DWNA01003008.1:0-10689 GCA_018249835.1 Heliconius besckei
ATTTGATTTGTAAATGAGCTATAGCCCGCTGACACTTAAATAATATCTGGTCTGATGTTGGAGCCAGGACCTGAGTAGTGGAACGTGTCAGGAGCTACTAATAAACTATTCAAATTTATTTTCGTATCACTACATTCCACAGCATTTTCAGTACTTAGTGTAGAAAAGCGTGTTTTTTGTTTTTAGGATACCTTATAAGGAAAAACCGGATCCCTAATAAGATCACTTTGTTGTCCGTCCGTCTGTCTGTCGAGAAACTTTATATCGGGAACATTGAGGGATATCGAGTTGATATTCAAACCATATACTCAGATATATGGCCCCATGATTTCATGATAAAAAAGTTATACCCGAAAATATCGCGAAAAACGCATATTTCGACACTATAAAGGATATAAAAATTTATAGGGCACTTCCGGTTGAGTTAGAATAATGAAATTTGGCAGCTAGAATCTACAGGTAGTACTACTTCTGGTTATTACAAAGGAAAAAAAGAAAACAACTCGAGAATTGAGTACATACTGTACTTTTTATAGCCTTATCGTTATATATTAGACTTTTCTTTAGACAGTTACCACTACCAATCTTACTCACAGACACAATAATGATATTACTTCACACATTGCTTTTAAAAACTTGAGACTTGACACACCACCACCATGCCAAGATAATATAACAAAAAAAAATTTTAAAGGGCACGCGAAAACAATTACGAGCAGTTGTTTTTATACCTAGCACCGTTCCACCAGGTTCTAAAATCCCGCCACACCGTCACTTCCTTCATTTTAGCTTCATTATTCATCATTTCACACAACTTGCAAATGTCTTCTGTCGACGAGGTCTCTTTGTATTTATAATGGTTCCTCCAACGGAAAAAGTCATAGTATAAGCTCCTGTTGCCAATTATTTCGCTTATTAGTTTCGCTAGCTTCTTTGGACCGAGCGCCTTCCCGTCTAGATAACTCCCTGGCGGTAAAAATCTGAAAAAGTAGAAATATATTAAAATAAAATACATTTTAAAATTATATTATTATTATATTAAAATAATACATTTTAATATAGTTACATATGTTAAAAAAATTATTGATTAACCGACTTAACCGGCATCTATTGATTAAGCGCTTGACAACAAATGTTGGCATTTAAAAAGAGTGGCCATGAGTTTCTTTGCCTGTATCTTCTCATGAGCTCAACCATTTGAACGGGCTTTTTTCAAGTCAACATTGCAAATTTTTTTTGGTTATTTTATTTTGTATTTTTTTTCTACTTTATGACATGTCCAAGTAAATGTTAAGCATTTTTATGGAATAAAGATATTTTGACTTTGACTGTAAACACGATTGTGGGTTCGATTCCCACGGGACGGTGTGAAATATTGTGCTAATAAGGTAAACGATTGTGTTTGGTATTACACTACTTCTGGTTTTTGAAAAATATTCTTAAATTAAACCATACGAAGTATAACAGCGCGTATCTTTTGATTGCGTCGACTTAGATATTAGATATAAAGACATAGTTCTAAAGAAATGGAGATATTTATTATTAAATTCTTGAACAAAATGGTATTGACAGACGGACCATATACGAACCTCGAAACCCAGAAAAATACAAAAATAAAATAAAGATAAAACATATAAACATGATGCAATATGAAAACGTACAATGTCAGATAAATGATGATATATTTTTTGAAAAGATTATTCCTTTTCTTACAAAAGATTAGTTAACATTGTCTACCATGTTGTGTTCTTTGTATCGTGTATCTATTGCCCCCGTGGGCATTTCGTAAGACGTAACGTCGGCGTATAAACGACTAGGTTTGTGCGGCTTTCTCCGCGTGGTTTTCAATTTTCCCATGATATATACTTTCACGGCAATAACTACATTATAATCTCAAAATCAATAAATAAATTATTATTTTCCTTCAAAGTTGACTAAGGATCCATTTGCAAATATTTAAGATTTTAGGTTCAACGATTGATATCTGGATATGTTAAACACTTTATACATTTATTACATTTTTATTACATCTTCAAGTAGGTATGTAGAAGATAGCTTACAATTTTCATCAATACGTTTTAATAGAAATATTTTGGTTCAATCATGGTGCAATTTGGTTAGAGCTTATTAGCTATAATGTTTCTGTTTAAAAATATACTACAGTATCTATTTAAAAATATATTATGTATATTTCATAGTCCTGAGAGTAATCGTTCTAACCTACCGTACCTGTACCGTAATCAATTGGAGAAAATAAATAATAATTTTAAAAAAATATTTAAAATTAATCATATAATGACAAAAACAATATAAATATAACAATGTCTAAATATACAAGTATCATGGATACAGTTAAAAAATCTGTCAATTACACCACTAAGGCGTTAACGGATGATAACGTCGGCATTCATCAAAAAGATAAGCATTAATGAATAGCATTGTAAATTAAAATACTTCATTAGAAATGTTAGGATAAAAAAATTTTTTTCCTGTATATCAGCAATTTAGAGTAAACCTAGTGTTGATTAGACGTAATTAGTGTGTAAAACGTTACACGCTATGTAATATCTTTAGTGACTAATGTCTACATCTTTCACCGTGTTCTCACTAACTGATATTACATTAAAAAAAAATCATTAAAGTATTGTAAAAATATATCTTGATAATGATATGAAAGTTTAAATCGATTTCTATGTAAAGTGTTATGTTTTATTTGTAGATAACAAGTAGTGATAGGTTCTGATAAATCAGTCTATTTGTATATTTATAAAAAACATTAAAACGTTAATTGAAGTTTTATGTTTATTATGTTTTATATCTTACATTTCCAGCATTGGTAAAGTCTTGAGGGACACCACCCTATTTTCACTGTTTTAATAAAACGCCGACGCAAAAACAGTGATGTGTTTGACTGATCTGTTTTTTTTTGACGTCTATCACGGTGCGGAGCCACAAGCGTGCAACTGTAAAGGCGACAGGTTAGGGGTTCGACTCTCACTCGAAGATAAAATATTTAATATTTTCAAATCCTTGCTCTGGTAACGAGGCAAAGCACGGCGACAGTTCCGCCACTCAACATACAATGCCTTTACAATTCGGTGGAAAGTGGAGGGCTAGTGGTGTTACACGGGGACATGGGCGCAGGTGATCACATCACCCGTACGCTCGTTTATTTTTTTCCATAAAATAAAAAGATTAGGGTTTCAGGTTCCCTCTACCTACCCTGCTATGTGCAGGATACAGCGTGAAGGTAAACTTTAAATTGATATATTATTTAATATTTATGTAAATACTTCACCAAGGAATATTAAATGGCTTCCGCAACCACAATGAGACGTCTAAAATTGTGTCATGTCAGACCTATTTTAATTTTTCTTGATTTTTAGGTATTTATTTACATAAATTAGTAAATGTGCCTCTAAAATTAGTTTAACTATTACCTAGAGTAGTTGGCAGATCCATATACAATTGGTACAGCGTAATTATTTAATGCAAGCAATAGTTTCTCCGTCACATAATCTTCAGAGAAAGAGTTCTCCACGGCGAAGTAAAAATAATAATTCTTTTGAATGATATCAAAACACTTATAAGCTTTAGTTTTGGGACAAGTGAAAGTGCCACAGTATCCATATACATCCACCGTCCAACCGTACGCTTCTAACTCTTTTTGGATTTTCTTCACAAAGATTTCTCTTTTACTTTTAGTGGCACAATGTGATACAAACCAAGCAGCAGCTTTGGACTTGGTCGATAGTTTGGTCTTTATATCTTCGCTGATCGGCTCCAAATCACGGGGCCATTTCATATCCATCTGCGGTCCAAGTATATTACCATCTAAATCGTAGATTGTGATGTATCCCCATCGGAAATCGGAATCGATTTTGTACGTCCAAGTCCAATTAAAGTAGCTATCGTATATACTGTCGCATATTGGAAAGTTGTCGGCGGACTCCATAGCGCCGAATATGTACTTTTGTTCTGGTGATCTTCTTCTAGGGAGATGCTCGTGAGTCAAGTTTAAAAACTCGCGCCCGTTGAAGACAACAGCATCGAATTGGCTCTCGTCGAGAAATCGTGTGTCATTGGTCACGAAGCAGTTCGTGTATTTACACTTGTTTCGCACAAACGCCGAGTTCCCTACTCTCATGAAATTAAAGGGAGCCCGCGTGCTGTTTGTCCATTGCAATATATATTTTTTATCTTTCTGTTTCATATATGAAAAGCTTTTTATACTATGATCTCTGTACTCGGTGAAGTTGTACGTTAAAATTAAATAAAGAACAAACACAAATACCACTAAAACCAAAAATCTATAGAATTTGGTCGAAATTTTAAATACTCTATACAACATTTTATTTACAAAGTAACATTACGACTGTTTTACACGTTTAGCCACTCTAAATTTTACTTCTTATCTACTATAGTGATTCGCCCGCGGCTTCGCCTGCGTAAACTAGACGATTTATTTATTGTATTGAATGTAATAATTATAGTGGAATACTATTCGCTTTCTACCTCTAAGTACTACTACAGTACCTATCTGGTACAGCGTATGCAATACAGAGGAACAAACATTTATTCTTTGATCAATTCTACAAACATTCTATGATTCAAATGATCATATTTAACTCGTCTATAATTTGATTTTATTTAAATATTACCAAAAACCTCATTACAATCTGTAATCTATTTGTAAAGATCACCAAACAATACATGCACTACAGTGGGAATGGAACTCATAACTCGTAACAGTCAGACGGTGGGCCTCTAAGAATCTATATATATAAAAGGACTTGTCCTTACTGACTGAGGTAAGACGCACGCACAGCCGTAACCGCTGTGCGTAGAAACGTGGAATTTGGACAGATGTTTACTTTTGTAATCTGAACATCCACTAAGAAGGGATTTTAAAAAATTTTAATCCGAAAGGGGTGAAATAGGGGTTGAAAGTTTGTATGGAATTTTTTTTAAATCGGCACCGATTCTTATAAAATTTGAAATTCAGACTCTTAAAAGTATTTAATTGAACACGTGTTTCATGGTTTTCTAGAATTCTTCCCCTAAGGGTGCAAATAAGGGGTTGAAAGTTTGTATAGAATTTTATTTAATCGGCACCAATTTTTATAAAATTTGAAATTCAGACTCTTAAAAGTATTTGATTGAACATGTGTTTCATGGTTTTCTAGAATTCACCCCCTATGAGTGCCAACGAGGGGTTGAAAGTTTGTATGGAAAATTCTATAAATCGCCACTAATTTTTATAAAATTTTAAATTTAGACTCTTAAAAATGTTTAATTGAACACATGTTTCATGGTTTATACCACCCCTAAATACGCAAGCGAAGCTGCGCGCGTCCGCTAGTAATTTTATAAAAATTAAATTAAATCAGCTTCACGTTGTATCCCGCACATAGAATGGTAGGCAGAGAGAACCTAGTGCTAAGACACTCCGTTCCCCACTTTCTGTTGAATTCTGAAGGCATAGCGTGTGACACCAGAGCGAAGAAATGGAAATATAAACGTAAATAAATATTTCACTTCCTCGAGTGGGGATCGAACCCACGACCGTCGCGTTACAGTCACACCCATGTGCCGCTGCGGCGGCGGCCGGCGGCCGGCGACGGCCACATAATTTTATAATGATTATTAATATTATCTATATATATAAAAGGACTTGTCCTCACTGACTGAGGTAAGACGCACGCACAGCCGTAACCGCTGTGTGTAGAAACGTGGAATTTGGACAAATGTTTACTTTTGTAATCTGGACATCCACTAAGAAGGGATTTTGAAAAATTTTAACCCTAAAGGGGTGAGATAGGGGTTGAAAGTTTGTATGGATTTTTTTTAAATCGGCACCGATTTTTATAAAATTTGAAATTTAGATTTTTAAAAGTATTTAATTGAACACGTGTTTCATCGTTTTCTAGAATTCTCCCCCTAAGGGTGCAAATAAGGGGTTGAAAATTTGTATGGAAAATGTTTAAAACGCCACCGATTATTATAAAATTTTAAATTTAGACTCTTAAAAATATTTAATTGAACATGTGTTTCATGGTTTTCTAGAATTCATCCCCTAAGGGAATAAGGGGTTGAAAGTTTGTATGGAAAAATCTTTAAATCGCCACCGATTTTTATACAATTTGAAATTTAATCTCTTAAAAATATTTCTTTGAACACATGTTTCGTGGTTTATTAGAATCCACCCCTAAATAAGCAAGCGAAGCTGCGGGCGTCCGCTAGTTAATATATATTTTTTTGATGAGCTAACTCTCGCTCGGCCTTATCTGAAAGGTTGCCCACAATATTTGGTTTCACAGGTCTCGGATAACATATCGGATATCTAGTAGACAAAGTGGCGTTTCAGGTGTCAGTTCAAATACCTAAATATTCCTTTCTCTGTAAATATTCTGTCAACTCAAACACCGCCTTACAATGCTAAAATTTGCTTATCGAGGTTTTTCTCTTATACAAATATAATTACAGTACTTCTCTTCATTTAAGCTCCAGATATGAGCTTTTACAAGTTGCAACTTTATTTTACGAACTTTATGCTTCAAAAATGAGCTTCACGTTGTAAATATCTATTACGCCTGACATTTAAATAAGAGCAATTATATATGTGTAATATTTAACAGGCGTTGAGAATAAACACCAACTGTCAACTATTTTGTTGCTATTCTTACATTATAGGCACTATAAGTAAATGTTTCTTATAGAATCTATAGGAGGAATTATTGAAAAATTACACATTAATATCTAAATAACCATTTGAGATGCGTTTTTAAATTTGTGAAGTATATGAGCTAAATTTAATAGAATTGTATAAAATGGTTTGTGAGTTACAAGGGGGGCAATGAACTTGGCTTAACACCCTACCGCGCGCCTGAACTCACGTCACTCTGAGATTTACACCATTTAACTAGACTGTTAAGACAAATCAGTTTTATTAACACCTATTCTTTATCTTAATCTTTAAATGTTTTACGTATTCAGTTTTAGTTATTTGAAAGTAATTAAAAATATATATAAAAACATGAACTTTTATCATTAACCACGCTCAGAGCCGTTAAATATCAATTAATTAGCATTAAACTAGAAAATAAATTAGTAACTGTTAGATATATTTGTGCCAGTTTTATATTACTTAAATGATAATTGAGTGTGTATTGATAACAATTTCTCAATGTACACATATAGGTAAGTATCAATAACATTTACAATATCGTAATATAATTATATAAATATTTGCAATGAACTCGAGAGTTTTCTATTTTGTTTCTGTCAAGCCTTTTATGAAAAGATTGTTACTAATAGTTATTATTAGACAATCTTCATATATTTACATTTTTAATCGTCGTAAAGTTAAAATACTCTTCTTAACCTAAAAGACCTTAACCGAAGAGCGTCTAAACCTATAAAAGCATAATTGATCGACGAATTAACTAACTGGCCCTGAATTAGTTGATCAATTCAAACTAAAGCAGTCTTACCATTTTTCTCGCAAACTGGATATGCTGTGGTATGCTGTCAATCTAGTATCAGGACACCCTATTCACCACAGTGCGTCCTGTATGCGTTTTTTTTATCTTCACGCTGTATCCCGCACATAAAAGAGTAGGCAGAGGGAACCTGATCTAGTATTAAAACACTCTGTTCCCCACTTTCCGCTGAATTCTGGAGATATTGTGTTGAGATAATCGGACTCAACCGTAGCATCTCGAAAATTGGGTTACATAAGAATCTGAGTGTCTTAACACTGCGTTCCCCCTGCCTATCCTATTATACGGGGAAAATAAAAGGTAAAAGCGATCACTTATTAAATAAATACATTACATTTTTGGGTGGACGATAAGGCATTAATCTATATCTTATCTAAGGATATATCCAGATAATATTACTAGGTCATAAAAAAATCTTTATCAGGTACAATTTTACTTCTAAATGCGACAAAGTATAAAGTGGTAGGTAAAATTAAATAACGAAAAAATATAAATCCTGCTAAGCTTCAGTTTCACTCTGTATCCCGCATGTCACAGAGAAGGCCGATGGAGCCTGGTGTTAAGACACTCTGCTCCCTATTGCTTTGCTTTGACACCAGAGCAAAGAAATTAAAGTATTAATTGAATATTACATTTAATGGAATGGAAATCAAATCTACAACCTACCTCGTTTACACTCACACGTTTGTGGCCTTGTGCCACCCCCACGACTGGCTTCAAAAATAAAATAAAGAACAACAAACTTAACAAAAAGATAGATAGGCCATTTTTATTAAGTGTTTGTCTTACTAATTTATAGATATCGTTATATGAGAACTCTTACGTAGTACGTAATCTGTATTTTAATAATAAGTAGCCTAGTATCAGTCACGATTAACGCCCTCTGCACGTTTAATAGTAGAACAAATGAAATCGTGATTCGTACTCGTACGGGTAATATTATAGACAAATAGTAAAGAAACAATGGAACAATTAATGACGTGGACGTCTGTCATTGTGAACGACAATGACTGATGAATGACGACAACGACAAGCAGCGACGGAAGGTCAAATCAGCCGGTTAGAAGTGTATCATCATCATCGATTGTGTTTTAATTGCTCATCCCCTACGCACATGGTGATGAAGAGCCGGAGACATATAAGACGAAGGAAATATGGAAGACGAAATTACACATTGTTACGTTTTGAAGGTGGAAGTCTCAGTACATCTTTTGTATTACTGGATCGATTTGAATAATATTTTTTTGTTTGTGTAGCTCAGATATCTGCTAGATCTTCTTTAGCTTTTAGGACTTCGCTTTATGTAGAACCATAAAGGTCCAACTAAACATTAAAAAATAATAAAATACTGCCTCCAAAAAAATATTAAGCGCGATAAGCATTTTTTTCAACTTCATGCTGTATACCACAATAGACATTAGCCGCTTATCATTAGAGCCGGATAATATATCCGACTCATAGCAAGCTAAAAAATACATGTATATTATCTCCCAACATACAATATGGTGAAAAATAATTAATCGAGTTACCTTGAATAGTTGGCTGCCCCATAGACAACGGGCACAGCATAATTATTTAACGCTGTAAGAAGTTTCTCCGTCACATAATCTTCAGCGAAGGAATTCTCCAAAGAGAAATAAAAGAAATAGTCTTGCTCGATCAGTTCAAAGCAATCACTTTTTTGTGATCTTGGACAGCTGTACGTTCCACATGATCCATATATATCTACAGTCCAACCATAAGGACGTAATTCTTTCTGTACTTCACTCACAAAGACCTCTCGCTCGCTGTTAGTATGGCAATGAGACACAAACCAAGCTGCTGCCTTCTTTTTACTGGACAACTTATCCTTTAAATCTTGGTTAATAGGCTTTAATTTCGGCCACTTCATATCTATCGCTGGTCCCACCACATTGTCTTCCAAATCATAAATCGTAATATAACCCCATCGGAAATCAGAATCAAGTTTATATGTCCAAGTCCAATTAAAGAGTCCATCTAACATGCCATAGCAAGCGGGGAAATTATCTGGTGATTCCATAGCACCGAATATATATTTTTGCTTTGGTGACCTGTACTGAGGCATCATGAAAGGCCACAGGTGTATGACGTCGCGGCCATTAAACGCGATCGCGTCGAAATCAGTCACATTCACGAAGTATTCGCTATCGTCGGTGACATGACAGTTTGTGTACTTACAATTGTTTATTGTAAACGCAGAATTGCTTTCTCCCATGAAATCGAAAGGAGCACTGTATCGTCTTGTCCATTGCAATATATATTTGATATCGGGCCGTTTCACATAAGACAATGGCTGTCCAGTACTTAATTTATATATTTTCATATAATTCATGTAAAGGAACCACACTGACAACAAAAATATAAAAAAAAAATTCACTGGCGTAATTCTAAAAAATCGACGAAATCGTACTTTGGGCAGCATTTTGTAATACCCATAGTTATTTATTAAGCCGTTTGTTTGGTTATTTATTTGTGGACATTTTGTACGCACACCTGCTACGCGAGTGCACTACTATATGTACGACTAGTATATTTTTGTTCAGCGCACCTATCGTTATCAATGGATATGCACTGTTTAGAATTTCTATACAATAGACAGTTCCGTAACGTGCGGTTCCTTCAACCACACGTTCGATTCTTTTTAATTTATAACAGCAAATTGATACCTTAGTCCTATTAACATAGCGGTCAAAATGACAACCAAATCAATAGTCATCAAATAATAGTAGTCAATAAAAACAAAGCGCTACAATTAATCAAAAGATTCGCAATTATTGGTTTTAGACTAATATTATGAAGAGGTTGTTTGGTCAAACACGCTATCAACACGCTATTAGTATTAAAAACTACCGGCCCGAATTGAAAAAATATTTTGGTATTAGATAGTCCATTTATTGAGAACAGCATAATATTGAAAAAATACACAGCTCTCAAGTTTGCGTTTGAGTTATCACATTCCCATAATATATAAATACTTATCAAGGTATTTAATGTTTATATCTATTTTCGTTTTCTTTATCAATTTAAAATTGATGTATGATCCATACCTATATTATAAATTCGAAAGTAACTCTGTCTGTCTGTCTGTCTTTTACGCAATCAGGGCCAAACCGCTAATTTAATTGTGATAAAATACTCATATAGAGATACTTGAGGGTCTCGGGAT
>DWNA01003009.1:0-10685 GCA_018249835.1 Heliconius besckei
AATTTCCTCGACCGGGAATCGAACCCACAACCTGTCGCGTTTACAATCACACGCTTGTGCCCCTACTCCACCACTGGTCTTAAAACACTGTATCTTAAATTCGGGCGGAAAGTAAAGAACGGAGTGTCTTGACATAAAGTTCGCTCCGTTAATAAAATATGAAGCTGAAAAAAATATAATATGTTTTTATTTATATCATTGTATGTTGTATAAATAAAATATATTTTGTAAATATTTAAATTATCAAAACGATTTTGTTCCGTTAGCTAATTAACCTATTTAGCCTATTATATTTGTTCTTCGCTATAGCTAGTGCTTGAAAAACGAATCCGAAGGTAGTAGGTTCATTTTCCACTCTACATAAATGGAGATTATGATCCTTAACTACAGGTTTTGTGTTTTGAAATATCGTTCATTTGTTTTTACTAAAAATACGGCAAAGTTATGGCCACTATAGCATAGGCATTGTTTGCTCTTAATTAATTTACGTGCTTAATAAACCTTACTTTAAAACAATTTTCAATATCCACTGTAATTAATATGAAAATTGTTATAATATTAAGACAAAATAAGATTTTCAAATGAAAATTTTATGAAATATGAATAAATCATTTAGTTATCTAACACTGTCTGTTAAAAGCTACCATGGCTTCTGTAGACACCAAATTTATCTTCAAAACAGAAATCTAGCGAGCTGCCAGTTTTCTAAACACACTTAATTATAAGGAGTGAACTTTAATGAAATATCATATATCTCGAGTTTCCACAGAAATGATTAATAAATTCATTAGCCTCGATCTTGAGACGGAGTGGCGGCAGCGAGTTTTTATTTCTGCGAAATGAATACACATACATACATACATACATACATAAGTGATATATGTAGATATTTGTGCCATTTTGTTATATCAAGCAGGTAAATTTATGAAACGTGATTTTTTTGTTATTTTTTGTGAATTTAGCTTCGGTAATTTCCTCTTTCAAAAACTATATGTGAATATAGGTAATTTAATAAGATTTTTTTTTTGTATATTTGGTGAGTTTGATAGTATTGTAGTATTTTTTCATAAATTTTATGTATTTTTAGCAGGATAGGTAGAGGGGAAGCTAGGAACCTCTTGTAGAGTTCCACCACTCAATAACAATGCCTCCAGAAATCGGCAGAGAGGTGGAAACGGAAGTGTCTTAACACTAGGTTAGATAAAGTACCTAAGCTACAAAAAATAATTATTTTTATTATTTTGTTTTTATTTAATGTTAGATACAAACGTACGAGTATAATATATAAATTAATAAGTATTTCTAAATTGAGGAAATATTGTATTGTTTAACACTAAGTTCTAATGATCGTATCTGACACATTCCTAAGTGTCGGCGTATATCTCTGACATTTATAAACAATGTTAGACGCTAGAGTCAAGTTGCTGTTAAACATTCAGTTATTATATGTTAATAATGTGCAGAAGATGTAAACACGAGAATAAAATTAGTTGTTACTAATTGCATGGTTTTCTGATAATTTGTAGAGAACTTTGGAAAAACATCCCAAAGATAGATAATAGATAGAATCTAAAATATCTTTTTGATGTTTTGTAAAAGAAAAGGCCGGGTAAATATTTAATCACTATATATCTTCCGTGATCGATCGATGTGCAGAGGCACAAGCATGTGACCAGATTCCCATTCAAGGGAACAAAATATTCAATATTTTAATTCCACGCAGCAAAGCCCGGTTTTGATGCTCAACACGCAATACTCGAGAATCCAGCGGAAAGTGGAAGAAGGAGTGTCATAATTCTAGGTTCTCTCTGTCTTCCCTGCTGTTTGATATCTCAAAGCATATCTACACAATAATATAATATCTCAAATATATAGACATCGTATATTAATCGATTTTTTTACAATATTTGAAAATGATTTTAGCAGGATGTTAGGTGTTGTTCGTGTGTAAACAGTATACACTCAAATACATGGTAGTTGAGTACTTTAGCGCGTATTTTCTGTGAAATCTATTTGACTTACAACCAAAGTAGGTACATTGTGGGCATTTAGATTGGTTTGTTTTGAAAATTTTGTTATGATCATTTATTTATGTGTCGGATTTTCACTCGGGATATTAAGTTCACTTCATTTTCTCATTGAGTTCCTTCACTCAACACAAATACATGTGTCTAAAATTTAGCGAAAAGTGGAGGACGGAGTGTGTTAACAATAGATACTTTTTGCTTACCTCGCTACAAGCATGATACAGTACGTTAAACTAAAAATAATTGTAAGACTGAAAATTTAAATTAGTAGTGTTCCCCTTCTTTTTCTATTCAGCAGGGGACTCTATTGTCAAGCTACACCGTTTCGCATTTAATATACCGATACACTATATGTATAGACATATTCTATATCAGTAGCTTCATATTTTGTCCTACCATATACCTGATTTGTAATTCAAATAACGCAATCGCCTAACCATTTAAAATTTAGGTCGAAAATAAAGCACAGTACCTACAGTAAGAAAAAAAATAAAAACAAAAACATACACGCACCAGAAAGTACCACCATGCAACGACTCTAGAATTCGACGGAAAATTTCGGCAAATTCTACGGGAACGTAATATCTTAATGGGAACAGAGTATCCCATACAATATCCCCTGCCTTCTCCACTAAGTACTGTAAAAAAAAACACCATAATTTAATTCTACAACTAAAAAAACATTAATATATACTACTAACAAGAGATTTCAATGATATGAACGCTTGATATCTTTATATCACACATACCATATAGTTAATCTTGATATTCATTTAAAGGTAACATTAAGTTGACTCGGATTCATTGATCGTTTCCTGATGCGAGTCATGCACTTAAACCACCTGTTTTGACATTTTAAATTATTGGCAATGAGAGAATTTTATATGTAAACGTAAAATACTAACTACGCTTCTCGAATACAAAAGAACCGATGGTTTCGGTGGAGCGTGCGCTTTGTTCGACAGATATTTGTATATCTTGCTTTAAATAAATTAATTATTTTTAGTATCTATTGACTCAAATATAATATCTTACTCGGTAGAGTCTTCTGATCAGGGTAGGACCCAACATGCAGTAAATGTAATAGAATGAACAGCAATCCCTCGCAGGAATGAGTGATAAAGTAATAATTTTGTAGATTAACGAGTCTGCTTACTTTGAAATCAATAAAATTTTTAATCAAATAGTAACGTAAGCTATGAATGTAAAAGGCAAAAATAAAAAATAAAGAAAAGATATACAATAAATAAATTACTTTTGTAAAGATATTTTTTTTCGTTTTTAGCTAAATAGATAGATGAAATATAGTCGACAAAACGCTTATCTTATCAGTTTGATCTGTACAAATATTCATAGTTATCATTTACATATTAAAACGAAATTTTTATTTAGCTTAACATACCTATATTGTATTTAAATTTAATTAAGCTATTTATTTAAGGTCACGAAACTGGCTCTGAGATTCGAGAAATTCTTATTTTCATAATTTCAATATATATCGATCTACGTCATACTATTGATTTGAATAAGTTTATGATAATTGCCAAAAAAGGATCAATATGTTTAATTTTTAAAATTTTCAATTAAAAATTGATTTTTATATTTTAGCTGTAACTCTTTTTACTTTTGGTATATGGTATATAATAAAACCAATGAACTCATTTATGAATCACTCTAAACATATCAAGAAAACTGGAATATTAAACCTTATATATAAAAATAATAAAATTGACGTTCATTCAATTATATAAATTACATTAATTTCTACTCCACAGCAAATCCCCATTTGAGTTTTATTTGAAAAAAAAAAATTACGTCAATTTTGCTGATGAAATTTTGTATTTAATCCATTACCTATGATATAAAATAAAAGATATTAATATGCAAATTATAAAACTTCGAGCAAAAATCCACCTCAGGTGGTAAACCGGATCAGCTGGTAACAGACAAGATGTCTCCTAATACAAGTCATTTTACCTTTGAAAGTCAGCTTTAAGATTTTAATTGTGAAACTGGATTGTATCTATCTCATTCTTAATTCTTTTATTTCTTTTCTCTTATTCCTAATTTAACATCTATGAATAAAGATTTTTTTTAGTATGCCAAGCCAGTATGTATTTTTCGAATAGCGCGCATACCTACGAACCCATCTTCCCTTATACTGCATATCCATAAAACGAAGTAGCCTTTGAGTCATAAACGGCTGTTCTTTCCTTGTTTTTAGCCGCCTATAATTTTACTTAAACACCACTTCCGTTCCGACCAATATCTGTCAACATATTTCCACCTTTGGCTCGGACGTATCACAAGAACTCGATTTCATTGACAACCATCGGCTGCCGAATAATGAGTTTTAAATTATTACTGCAGATAAAAAGTGACTGAACGACGGCCATTTAACCTTTATTTATATTGTTATTGAAGATCACTGTACGACCTGTGAATAGTACGTGCACTCAGTGTAGTCTTCAGCAGAATTTTCGTTGAGGTCTGAAATTTGTTAACCAGAATGATTTCTGGTTAAAATAATATTAGTCAGTTAAATTTGTTAGGGGTTCGTCGCAGTGTAACGGTGGCGACGATCTGAAGCGGCGGGCGGTGGCGTCGGACCGTCTCCATGGCAACTCCACGATCTGTATTTAAGCGCGTGCGGGCCATTAAGGCACACAGATTGCTATAGACCGGAGAGCGCGCGGCACGCAGTGCAGCGGACCACCGGCGAATTTGATATTTGACGTTTCGTAAATATAAGTGGGAACTTTTGTTACGAATCTCAAACATAAATCGTGTTTTCAATTTCAGTTAAAAAGTGTTGTGAAAAAAATATTAACAATGATTACCCTAGTGTTTGTTTTGGGAGGACTCCTCGTAGCAACAGAGGGTTGCGGAGTTGGCAAGCAGATGCTGAGTAAGTACAAATATATTTTTCTATTTATTTCATTTTTAAAACAATATCTGGATTCAGTTTTAAATTTTAAATATTACATTTTATTTTCTAATTTAATTTAAGGCAGAGACTTGAAAAAAAAAACATTTTCAAACAATTAATTTGATTTCTGAGTTTCTTTGGAATAAAAACTTAAAGCTATAAAAAAAACTCTGTACACAAAACACAAATTATTTTACCAAAAATATAGTATTTCTTCAGAACTGCTATAAATTATATCGACGCCACCCAGTCTAGATTCCGCTCGCAAATTATTATCAGAGTTGATGGCTCTTTTACATACACGTATCGAACAAGATCGTAAAATTTTATTGACGAAGACACCTATGAAACACGCACCGGTTTGATAAATCACATTGATTCTACGGATTATGAAATCATACACAGAATTGAAATTTTACCTTGACTCTTGATTTTAGACGTCCAAGATCAAGTTGACTATTATAATAATCATCTAGAGAAATTATGAGATTTTATCATCGTTATTTCATGTAGATATACTTAAAATATAAATTTATTCGCATATTATGAATTTTTTATCATAATTTTGTTAGACATCGTAAGAAATAACATTTAACAAAGCTAGAGTATATAGATAGAATAGATCAGGTTTTAATTTTTTATTTATTTCTTGTTTTAGGATCGGGAGGGTTGACAGCATATGAGAAGCAAACTATAGTCGATGCACACAATCGTCTTCGGCAGTCCGTGGCTTTGGGACAAGTGTCTAGTCAACCTCCAGCGGCTAATATGATGGAAATGGTATGTAGATTATAATAATGTAGAACTACTTAGCGTATTTTATTACCTCGAATATATTATTAATGGAATATATAAAAATATATAATGACCACCAAATTTGGCATAAAATCTTTTAACACATTTAGTGACATTATTTGGAAAATGTGTAAATTGATGCTTCTTGTAGAACAACTTTAATTCGGATTTTATACACGTGTCCGTATAAAAAATATTATTTTTATTAGCATTTCTCATGATGCTGGACATTTAGAACTGAATTAAATATGCATATTACGATGCTTAAATTTTTATATCACCACGTGCACTGCTCGCCAAGTATGTCAATGAGTCCACGACGATATTAAATATTCGTAAGTGCAAGGGATTCATTTCGGTGGCTTAACGGGACATTTTAAAAATAAAAAAATCGAATTTATATTGCCCATAAAGCACGCTTCTATTCATATTAATATTTAAAAAGTAGGAATTACTTAGAATATAAAAATATTTTTAAAACATAATATATAACCGAATACCACACAAGAGAAATGTCAATATATCAAAAACGAAGGAATAGCCATCATTATAAGTGATATTGACCTCGCGAAGGTTCACTGTCCTACAAGCATGTAGTCAAGCGTCATGTTTACCTTTCATTTTTACTTTGGATGCGCTAATTTAATGATTTATTTTCCAGGTGTGGGATGATGAGTTAGCAGCAACTGCTCAACGTTGGGCTGACCAATGCACCACTGCCCATGATCGCGCCGCCCAGCGTGACGTAGGACGCTTTCCTGTAGGGCAAAACCTTGCAGCCACATGGACCACTCGCCCACCATCTGAACAAGCAGATTCCGAGCCTGACTTCATGAAACAAATTAACGCTTGGTTCGATGAGGTCCGCATCTACGGATTCAAGCCGATCAGCGGTGGACACGGAACAGGACATTATTCTCAGGTAAATAACTTAGCTTTTCATAAGTCCTATGATAACAAAGAAAAAAAATATGAATATTTTTATTATTTATTTTGTGTTTAGCATACTTAAACTTTCATAAACTAATAATATTTTTTATAATTTTAGCTGGTATGGGGAGAAACTTCTCATGTTGGTTGTGGATATACTTTCTACTATGATAACACCCGAGGATACACCAAACTGTACGTCTGCAATTACGGCCCTGGTGGAAACGTCATCGGATCAAATCCATATGAGAAAGGAAGTCCATCTTGCAGCGCCTATGGGCTAGCTGATTCCAGAAAATACTCTGGACTTTGTTGTAAGTATTTTATTTTGCGCATACAATCTACATTACTTTTGATTTACATCAGTTTTGCGTTAAATTCTGAAATATAATTTTTTTTTTACAAAATTTTAATTATATTTTTTTCTTACAGCTGCCAGTTTTAGCGCGACATCGAGCTACCAAACGGTGGACAACGTCAATAACAACGGATACATCTCGAACGTCATTCCTGACAGCACGGTGGAGGCTCCTGGCTTCAATTTCCAATTCTACAAACAATTTGACAATCAATACCAATATCAGTATCAACAGCCTGAAACCTTCTACCAAGCGGAAACATCGACCTTCAGGCCACTCATAAGCATATTCAAAACTGCCTCAAATTTGTTCGCAAAACCAAAATCATCGGGCTTCCGAATTGGAACCGTCTACGTCTAGGCCATTTGTGATAGCATAAAATTTTATAACAGTATTTTATCACTATTTAGACAGAGTGACTTGACTGATTAATTATTCGAGCCAGAGTGATGGGTTCGGAACATTGTAGAGAATATTCCTTGGTTTTACAAGGAGCTTTAGAACTAAACCAGTTGCGTATATGAACTATGAACCGATTGAAGGTCTGATAGTTTTTTTCCAAGAAAACAATGTGCTGTTTGTGAATGACCTTCTAGTATTAGCTTAGCGTGAAGTATGTTGTTATTTAGATAATTTATATTATAATAATAAACATTTACATATTAATTTATTTTTTATTCATTGTTATTAGTTATAATTGTCACATAAAATTTTAATAACCAATACAACATTTGTATTATAAAATAGTTTTTATTTAGGATGCCCTCATAATTTTTTTTATTTTTAAAGTATCATTATAAAAAAGCAAACAGAACAACAAACAAAAAGCTTAGACCTACACATTACCTATGGATTTTTTATTATTTATTAAGTAATGTTTTTCTTAAATGTAAAATAAAAATAACTCCTTAGTTAAATTTGCAATCATTTTATGATTATAGTAATTTTGTTGGAGTCATTAATAAACATATAAAATCTAATAGTTAAGTAGCAAATACGCAATAAAATTGTCACGTATAAAATTATTTTTATGAATTTATGGTCATAGAAAATATTTAATATTAATTATTTTTATTATGAAGATAAATACTTAAATTATAAACGTATAGGAAACAACTGACTGAGCGGTTATGCGATGGTAATGAATACAATTCTTACTTAGAGTAAATTCATATTTAACTATATTTGTACAATATTACACTAACAAAAGGAGCTATAAAAAACCTTAATATACTTACATATGTACTTGAGTTACGCACCATTTAAAAATATAGAACTTAAAAGGTAAGACCTTAAAATGCCCATTTCAAATGCCTAAAGTTGAAATTAGATCGTTTATTTTATTTTATACTTTATGTCTTGTACTTCCAAAAGCTCTTGTATTCAAAAGTATTATATTAACTTTTAATTAGTATTGAGGCCGGTCGTGACGTAGGAGCACAAGCTACCATAAACGCGACAGGTTATGAGTTCGATTCCCACTCGACGAAATTAAATATTCAATATTTCTTCGCTCCAATGTTAAAACAAAGAGCGGCGTTGACTTCCACCACTCAACACGCAATACACCAGAATTCGCGATAAGTGGGTAACGGAGTGTCTTAACACCAGGCGTCCTGACAGCGTGAAGCATAAAATATACTAAATATGTACCCACATTCATTTAATATACACGAATAAAAATAAAAATGAACTTTTACATTCAACTTGGCACTATTCACTTTACATATATAATAAATAAATAAATAAAATATATGTATTTTCTGTCAAAACAAAAACAAGTTGTCGCGAATGGTGTTTTAAGTCAATATATACAACCTATTGTATTAAAATGAACGTCAGCGATCGCACATTTACTTACTTGATGTTGCAGGCACTACGGAATATTAAAGTTTATTTAAATATAAGTTTAAAACTATTGTTACTATGTGCATATTTTGTAGAGGTTTCTTCATTTACCGTTCCTTTGATTTATGTGGATGTTATATTTTCTAGAAAAGTAGGCAAATGTGAAGGCGTACAACAATGAAAAATAAGTTTTTTTTTCATCATAAATTCTTTTCAGTTCCAGAACAATGGCATGGCATTTTATGACCTTTACAAAATAATGTTTTAATAACATTGTATTTTCTGAGTTTTTATACAAGTAAAGGAAAATTATTCACGCCTCTGACGTCGTAGAGGTAGAGGTCGTTTCTGGTTAAACACGACTAATATGGACTCATCTACATGATGTCCCTAAATAAGCTCAAAGTGAGAAATACAGGAATACATTTACTAGTATGGTAACGATAGAGAATGTGTTCAGATACAAAATATAGCACTCTTATACAAAAATCCAAGGAAAGAAGTTTATTGATTGAATGAGATTTTGAGTTCGATTCCCATTGGGAAATTAATTATTTTCACTGCCTCGCTACAGTAACAGGACTAGGCTTGGGCTGAGTTGATCCACTCAACAGGCAATATCTCAAAAATTATGCGGAAGTGGAAAACGGAGTGTTTTCACTCTACTCTCCTATGATATAACTATAACTACGATATAACATACGAGTATAACTAAATATTAAAAGCTAATAATAAATTACAATCAATATTTTAACTAATTATTTGCCGTTATTTTCACACAGGAATTTGCTTTTCATTTAAAGAAAATTAACATAACAAATAAATACATACCTACTCTTTCTACCTGGTCGTCAGATTACATACCAGCATTTAATGGCTGGCAATTACTTCATGTATATTTGTTTTAAAGAGTAAACATTAAAGTTGGTATTAACTAGAATAATTCGAATCCTCCTTGACTACAGGAGGCCTTGACCTCCTCGTGTCCTCTCCGAACATTTAATTACGTAAAAAGTTTCGACAAACACAGCCTAAGGTGTCAAAGTCAATGTCTTCCTAATCACACGCGACATAAATAATACAAAACCTTAAAAGCATTGTAAATACGATAAATAATAATGGTGTATCAATTAGATGGCCAGATAGTACTTCGCCTTGGAATTAATAGCGTTATATTGTTATAACTTGTGATATAAGAATCACTTATCTTTAAGGGTACCTGGTGTCAATACTCTCCGTTTTTCGCTTATGGATTGGATTCATGACATAAAGTATTGAGTTGTAAAACTCATTGCCGTACTTTATTTAACAGAATGCGTATATTAAAATAATAAACAGCAGGGTAGCTATTGGAAACCTGGGAACATAGTGGTACTCAATTCCCCAGTAGGTGATTTTCATTTCTCACGTATTCATTGAACGCGCTTTCCCCCTTACACACCACATACAGTAGAAAAACAAAAATATTAAATATTTCTTTCTCCCAAATGGAAATCGAACCCACAACCCAAGAGTTTTCAGTCGCACGCGCCGCGACGCCCCATCTCTCTCTTTTTAATGTATTTAATTAAATATGTATATTGATTTGTCATTAGCGATTAAAAAATGTGTTCTTCTCTATATACTAGATAAGATGAACATAAAATCCATTAACAATTTGATAATTATAATGTTTAAATACTATTAATGATTTTTATTTAGCATGAATTAACGGTAATATAAATATTCTCACATATTTCATTAGAAACGTAATGTATATTTACACTAAGAAATAAGTTTATTTAAATTATCAATTAT
>DWNA01003010.1:0-10682 GCA_018249835.1 Heliconius besckei
TGATGATGGATAAGGCTAGAATCTCCACCACTATCGATTAAATACCTCTCCGTTGTGGCTCGGTGGTGAGGAATGATATAATTTAATATTTTCATATCCCTGTTATGGTAAGGCAAAGTGCGGCGTTGAGTTTCGCCACTCAACAAGCAATGCCTCGAGAATTAACCGGAATTGTCTTAATGGGAGCAAACACGGACACTTAGCGTTAAGATATAACGCTAGGATTCCGTGTTCAATTTGTCTACCCAACTATATGCGGAATTTAGAGAATTTTATTACCTTTTAAAATATAAAAATGCGTGAATATTTTTTTTTTTTTTTAGAAAACCCCAATATAATTTAGCATTGGATGTACCTTTAAATCTCTTCCACTGTACCTACGTATTAGACGATAAGTGGATACACGAGGAAGACGAACTGAAAAGTACAATTGAAGATTTACAAAATGAATGGACTTCTTATGGCATAAAGTAAGTTTTGTATTATCTGTGATTCGAATTTCTATTTGCAGTAATCTGAAATTAATTAAATATATTTGTTTTGAGTTGATATTCAAGATCATATCATATATACAGATCCATTATTATTTATTTAATAGTATGGCTTATTAACGGATAACTAAGTTAAATAAGTTATCTACCCAGCAAGAGATAAAGCGTAAGGTGATATTTTATGAGAAAGAGTCAATAATAGACTTGTCAGCCAATAGGAATCGTAATAAAAAAAAGAAAATAAGCATTGAAAGATTTCTAAATAAATGTATCATTTATAAAGATTTTCATTTCTTTATGATATTCCTTTATTTCAGAGCAACTATGATAAAGGACTGCATTAATAATTTAGAAGCGGTTTATAAAAACATACAAACAGATGTTAACAATATGAGTGAAAGAGACAACATAATGGCGTACACAGATTGTTTGTTACAGGGGATTAAGCCTAGAGTATATAAACCTTTATTGAAAAGGGAAACTTGTTGTAAGTTAAAAATTATAAATAACTAGTGACCCACTTGCGACTTCGCCCGCTTAAACTTACAATAATAGAGTATGTGTTATTCGAATGGAACAGAAATCCATGCGTCTTCACCAACTGTCACATTTGTAATATTAGTAGAAAAACAGCTTCAAGCTTTATGCCACATAGTTGGGTAGACAGAATAAAATTAGTCAACAGAACAGACAGTTGGTTTTCTGTTGAAATTATAAATATAATGAAATTTTGTATTATAATGAAACATAGTTGTTCCTTACAATGATATCAAAATTTGTTAAATTCTTAATGCATTTGTTTCTTTTTTCAGCCACATTAGAAGAGAGAATCGAACACTACAGCAAAAGAAGAAAAATAGTGAAAGTTGAAGAAAATAATGAAACAAAATAAAATATTTTGTCTAATTGTATTATAAATTAAAATTTATTACATACATTGGTCTTAATTATTACATATATTTCGTACCAGTAAGGCCAGTTGTAACACAAACAGGCGATTGTAAATGCGACTGGCCGAATTCTGGAGACACTGCATGTTAAGCGCGAAACTCAACGCCAGATTCAACTTCAACTCAACGTCGGACGCCGTTACCAGAGCCAGAAAATGAAAATATTAAATATTTCAGTCAGCTTCTACCTAAGTTCTGCTGCTTCTGTCGTGTTGGTGGTAATGATATTCCCATCCGTTTTTTTATGATCCATGGTGCTTTACTGCAACTGAGGACCTAGTGGACCCACTGTCACCTAGGTACCTACTTCCCATATCTACGATAATGTTCAACTTCTCAAGCATCTTGTGTGCACTTGACGATAATAACAATGGAGTCAATACTCGGTTTTTAAAATTTGAGATAACCTGTCAGTCTAATTTCTGCTTTATCACACAATAAATAGATAGAACATGAGTGAATAATATTCACTATATACATTTTCTTTGTAAAGACATAATAATAAAGCGACATGAACCATCTTGTGGGACAGCGTTTAACTGTAGGTGTGCACCTACAGTTGGTTACCTACAATGATAGTTGTGGGTTATTAGGTACTTATACTCCCAGTGACGGAAAATAATTATATTTAAAATATTTCTTTCAATTAGGTAGTTTCACGCACTTATAATTTAATTAATATACGCTATAATGTAGGAAAATGATAAATATTTCTCTAACTGGAATTTGACTACAAATTACAACCACTGCGGTTAGTCAAGCATACCCCGTGCGTCTGCGTCATAAATCATAATGGCGTACGATGACGGAATAATAAAAAAATCTGTTAAGTGCGAGTAGGACCGAGGTTTCCGTATCAATTTAAAAAAAAATCTGAAAGTAGATCTTATAAAAGCTGACAAACTTACGTTTGCACCGATTTTGTATGACATTAACTACAAAGCATAAGTTTGTAATGATTTTTAATGCAATAACTTTAAATTTTCACTTCTCAGATTTTCCTTTCATTTATATTGTAAGATTTTAGGTACTTTGTGCAAATTTCACAACTGTAGATTCACGGAAAATCCAGGAAAATCGATTCATAAATGCTTGAAAGCTTTTGGTAAAGTTGATTTTTATGTTTTTAGAGTCCATATTCCTGAATATTTGACATAATTTCACTTGATACCTTCAGTTGATCTCAAGATAAATGGTCTTGACTGACTGACTGACTTGTTGCCCCCAAAGTCATTTTTGCCTATTGAAGTACGGAACCCTAAAAAAGGGGAAATTAATAAGCAAAGTTGTTGAAGCGCCATAAATACATATCATATCCAAATAAAAAGAATAAAATTGATTTTATATAAAAAGCTTGCAATTTCTGATAGAATGTAAAAGGTAATATATCTTACAGAAATGCTACAACGTATAAGAATTTAACCGTAACTTGATGAGAGCGTATGGCTTAGTGGTCCGATACCGACACTTGGATAGCTTTCAAAAGACGCATATTCAAATCTCTCTACGTTAATTTTCTTTTACGTTTTCTAAAAAAAGATTATTGTTTTTGAGTGTGGAATAACACCTTAAAAATTTTAAAAATATTTAGAGGGAACTGTACTATTAGAGGGTTGATAATTATATGACACCATTTATATAAATATAATTTACAATATAAATTTTAATAAATAAAAATAATTTCAATTAATACCAAGGCAACATCGCGGCGTCGAGCCCCACCTCTCATCACACAATGCCTCGAAAATTCGACGGAAAGTGGACAACAGAGTATCTTAACAGTGGATTCCCACGTCTTACTATAGCTACTACATGCGGAATACAGCAGAACCCGAAAAAAAATTGAATGAGACAACTCTTCCTACAAAAGCAAATACCTATATTAAATAACATTTAACAATATAAATGTAATATGCTCAAATACCATGAAAGTTCTAAGTTAATTTCAATAAGTAAGGCCGTGATTTACGAAAATAAAATTTTATTGGCCATGTATTACATCAACATGCATACATTAGTAAAAAAAAATAAAGCTGAAGTACCTCAGGAATAGTTCAATTAACCATGTTAAGCAATTCGATATACTTAAATCACTGGATATAAGGTCGAAAGTGTCATAGACATCTCAATTCTCAACATAGTTGTTTTCGTTTGGCCAAGCGGGTGAAGTCGCAGAAAAAGCTAGTGTTAGGTGTATTGATAATACCTAACTTACAAAAGCCGGTTAACAAAAGGTAGGTCAAACAAAAAGCGAATTGAATGCGACCTCTAACAGGAGTGCATATTGTATCCGTAATTATCCCTATAATGATTATGGCATTGTAAGTAAACCGGCCGCGGTAGGCGGACGTAATATTTCACTAAACATTACTTATGCAGTGCTAGACTGCCACGGGCGTGTTGTGTCGCGTGATACTTTACTAAAATATACTGTTTCTTACCATCAACGTTTTCTCGCATATTTCGCGAGTTTCGCTGAATAACAGTGTTTATTTAATTCAATTTTTTGTTATAATATTCAACTGGTTGAAAAAAGCGGGAAAGCTTTATGCTAATTAGCTGCTGTCACTTATTTTTTCTTAAAAAGTGACTTAGAAATAGTTCATAATTCCAAACGAAAAAAATTAAAAAAATCTATGATGAACATTGCTATACGGCCAGATTAAAAAGTTCTATAAACATGTGACATTTAACCAATTTTTTTGACCCATCAAAAGGGACGGTGTTATCATGACTTTGACAGTTCGATAAAAATATTTACATTGCAGTGAAAATACTTTTTGTTTAGCGTTTTTCTTCCGTTTTATATTTTGAGTGGAAAATTAAATTGAATTTTCGTGTGTTTTGTGAAATTAGGACGAGTTGTATATAACGTTTCGTATTACATTGCTGTATACAGGTTTGTAATACTTCCTTTTTATAATTATTCGTTTCATAACGTGCGAATAGGAAATAAGCACCTATATGTAAAAAAAAAACTATCTTTATAAAATATTTATGTACATATAATTGTTATAGCTGTAGTTAGAACTAATTTATTTTATTGCGATTTTATTACAAAATTATACTTAAATTAGTTAATTATTAATACAATATACATTGTTTTGTTTTATTTACATTGTATATTATATAGTGTAAGTAAATTATTATTAGAAATATGTTATTAAAATAACTAGAAAAAGCCATTCTATATTTTTTTTTACATTTTTACATTACTACAAGATTTTTTACAGACTTTACTTTCTTTTGCTGTAACTTCATTTAAAAATATTTTTATACAGTATTCCTCATATTGTCCACCAATTACATTTTGATTATATAGTCTTATATGTATACCACCAGCAGAATGAATATCTATTTATTACATAAAAAAATTGTATTCCAATTTCTCGCTCTGTAATTAAACTAAAGAAACCTAAGAAAACTAAAGAAATTATAGTAACATATTGTAAGTTTTAGCAACCTCAGAGGAAATTAATTTTGAAATTGGTAACTCTAATTCTACACAATGCCATGTTCCAGACCAGAGGAAAATATAATAATGACTTGTCATTATTATATTTTCTTTTATTAAACAAATTTATGATGAATAATATGAATGAATGATTTGGAAAATTGTGTAGAAAGTGAGGAAAGGAATGTTATAGCACTAATATCCCTCTGCCAACCACATAGGATATCATGTAAAATTAAAAAGGAATAAAAAAAATTAAACAAACCTTAAATATTTTTTTTTGTTACAGATACAGACAACAGCAGATCAAAATTAACTTAAACAAAATGCAAGAAGAAAAATAAAAAATGTGATATAAAGTAGGGTATTTGCTTATTTTTTAATATAAACAAATAAATAAAAAAAAAACATCCAATGTAAACTATATTTAGTCTATCAGCTATGGCCAGTATTAGCTTTTAAGTTAGGATTATGAATTTACTTTATAATATTTTCTATACTGTTCTAGAAAATAATGGATATTTTTTATTGGTAAGTATTTATTTTTATAAATTATTACATTAAGTTTTGCAATATATATTTTCAATTTATATTTTACAAAATAGTAATTTTACTAATAAAAACTGTAGCGGTTGCGGCATAATGATAAAATAATTACTTGGGAATGAATTTATTTTTATTTTATCCACTCTGTTATATTACTCAATAGAAAGAAATGTTGGACAGGGCTTCTAAAATGAAATTATTTATTAAATTTAAGATAAAAAGTGAAATTTAAAAAAAATATTAAAACAAATGAATAAAATTTTTGGGATATAGTTGAATTTATTTGATCCAATTTAATATCAAATAATTAAAACCAGTATTATTTGCACTGATTAAATGTGTTATTAATATTATTAAAATGATTTTATGATTAATTTTCTTTTCTTTCTTTTATATCCAATTAATTCAAATTTATTTTATCTAAATATTTCTTATATTAATAATAATTTATATTTTTGACAGATAAGTGCTATAGAACAACTAGGGGCAAAAGGCACTTAATGGTGTATATGGTGAGTTACATATTTTCTTATAATTATTTGCTGTAAGTATAGGTACTATTCTGTAATAATGTGATAATAATTAATTTAAATTAAATCTGTATGAGTTATGTTTTATTTTTATAATTATTTCTCTTTACAACCATTACAGACAATCATTTTCTTTTATTGTATACAATTACATTACTACAAGATTTTTTACAGACTTTACTTTCTTTTGCTGTAACTTCATTTAAAAATATTTTTATACAGTATTCCTCATATTGTCCACCAATTACATTTTGATTATATAGTCTTATATGTATACCACCAGCAGAATGAATATCTATTTATTACATAAAAAAATTGTATTCCAATTTCTCGCTCTGTAATTAAACTAAAGAAACCTAAGAAAACTAAACTAAACTAATAATAAATAATAATATAATAAAACTAAACTAATAATAATTAATTTAAATTAAATCTGTATGAGTTATGTTTTATTTTTATAATTATTTCTCTTTACAACCATTACAGACAATCATTTTCTTTTATTGTATACAACAAAGATTTAAAGCAGATTGCTATACAAGTAAACGTATACTTTAGTCATTGAAATTATATTTTAGACTTGTGTACATTTATTGAGAAAAGCTATAGGCCAGGGGTTCCCAACCTTTTTCAGCTCGCGGCGCAATTACAAGTTTGGTATTTTATGACGGCGCCCTACCCAAGCTAGTTCATTATTAGAAAAAAAACAGTCAAGAGAAATAGATACTTACACCCAAATAGGATCAAAAATTAAAACATCGACAATATGAAATTGATTTTTATTTATTTAAATGAGAAAATAACAATTAAGACTTAAGAATAATAAAGTATGTTATAGTACAGTTCTTAGTCAATTCAATGTGACGGTTAAGCTTGGTGATCTCCGCACAGTTTCCCAAGATTTTGAGATTTCAGATTTAGGAACCAACTCACGGCGCCCCTTTTTACTTTCTATGGCGCACTAGGGCGCCGCGGCGCACAGGTTGGGAACCCCTGCTATAGGCTATATATTATTACAGTTATTTTTTAGAAAAACTTAAGTGATTGTATCTATTAGACCGAATGGATACAGGTCATCCTGCCAGGATCCTGATCCGGATACCTGTCCAGCCAGGCATGTATATTAAAAAGAAAACATATGTATGTGTATAGGCACAAAAAGATAAAAATGTTATCTTTGGATGTTCATATACATGACAGAGTCATGCCAAGTTTTCTGATGATCATTGAAATACTAGAATTACTTGAAAATGCCTTCAATTTTTTCCGTATTTTATTCTACATGCATGCTTCTTTTTCTTCATCATATGAATGATTTAATTACTCATAGAAGAGAAGCTCTACTGAAAAAATAAAGCTTCTAATTCAACCTAATCAAGAGGCGTCTTGGGTACTTTCCGTGGATTTCCACATGCTTATTTATACCTTTTTATTTTCCCCGTTCTTGTAGCCAATTCGTTGAATTGATGTCATTATTCAACACGCGACTAATGTTTTACCACCAGGTTCCCCTGTTATGCGTTATGAAGTTGTTTTTTTCATCTTTCATAACATGTAGTCTTATATTATGTTTAATTGAATATACACGGAAGAAGAACCGAGTAGCGAGTATCTGCCTACACTGAATACGATTTAAATATTTATCACCAATTATCTACCATAGCGCTTTAATTTTAATCGATTTTAATTTATTCGATTAGATTTATTGCATAGAACTATTCATCCATCACACAAGGCGGAGCTTCTCGACCTTGCAATCTCTCGATTGTTTCAATGTATCATCGTAGCTTAGATGTATCGATGTTTATGGGTCTTGGATGGTAGATAAGGCTCGGTGAGCGCCGGTTCAAAACTCAAAAAGGTTCTTGTGGATCTACTTAGATACATAGTTCTAAGTAAGTATCCCCAAATACTAATCTATATAAATTACTAGATTTACCCGCGGCTTAACCCCGTTTTCGAATAGAAATAAGTAATAACTAAGACAGATAATATAATAACTAAGACAAACTTATGTATGACATATGGCTCACTGTGGGCTATATTGAAACAATTAATGTGATTGGATCTCACCTCTAAATGGGATGGGACCCTTACTCGGAGAGATAGATTTGGCGCAGCAGCACAAGGGTGTTACTGCAACGCGACGGTTGTGGGCTCGATCTCCTCTCGAAGAATAATAATAAAGCCGAAAACTTTGTATTACATGCTAATCTCGGAGACTTGTTTAAGTTGAAAAAATATATTTGTTTTGAATAATTTATCGAGGAAGGCTCTATTTGATATATTATAGTTACTTCCATTTTATTTTGGGGCTGATGCCGGAGGTTAAGGCTAGTCTTACTATATTTTTTCAATATTATAAACGCTTACGTTTGTGAAGATGGGTGTTTGTTTCACTTTCATGTAAAAAGTATTGAACGGATTCAGATGAAAGAATTAAAAATCAGCTTCACGCTGTATCCCGCACATAGCAGAGTAGGCAGAGGGATAGGACAGGATATTTCGAATTCGAATTTAACAATAATATCACATCAGAATAACACATAGCCTACAATTTATGTCAACATTTTCTATAATTTTGCTAAAATATAACAACAAGCTTAAGCGGGCGAAGCCGTGCGCTAACCGTTAGTATTAGTATAATTATATAAAAGGTGTGAGCGTCACTTCGTATTAACCTTCACCCAGTCTGAAGAAGCCTTTTATTTTTTTCTCAACTAATCGTGTCGTGTCAATGATGTTACGTAGATACTGTTCAATGTTCAAACGTGTGAATGCATTTAATTATAATATTTTTAAAGATTATCTTTTTAAAGTAGTTCCTGAGTTCAGCGCGTTTATCCAAAGTTTTCAACTTTTATAATATTGCCACCTATTGAATTTGAAAATGTCGTATTTTGTTGTTAAGGCATAGGCCTTGGGCTCGAAAGCCAATTCTGCGGAGAAGAGCCGGCAAGAAACTCAAAAGCCTACCGCCCTATATACGGCATAGAGCGTAAAATAAATGAATAAGATAAAACTTATGTATTATCAGTATGTGTATAGTATATGTATCATCCATCCATCAGCGTTTTAAAGTCCACCGCTGGACGTAGGCCTCCCCTAATGTTCGCCACTCCGTCCGGTCCAATCCACACTATAAGGTCATGAAATGAAAGAATTAATTTTGTAAACAACCATACAATAAACAATACACCAAACAATACACCATGAAAAAAAACGCATTTTTTGTTTATGCATAATGCAATCACGCATAAGCATATTTTTTAAAATATATCTGAGTTAATAGTTTATTATTATACTATATAATTTTGTAACTAAGTAATAATATATAAGAAACTGAATTTGACCCACTTCTAGTAATTATACATAGCTTAAGTCACAATATAATAATATGGTAGCATCGAGCTGATCTGATGATGGAGCCAGGACCATGCAGGTCTTCAGTTCAGTCGGTTCGGTTTTCTACATATATATTTACCAGGGCGGAACTGGACTTTAAGCTCTGAACAAATTGGTTCCTGTAAAGGTTTTTTTTTTTAATTATTAAAGAATCTAGGATTAGCACCAAACTAATCAGGGACGGACACAGACCCCCCACCGCATTCCTACGCCCATGTTGACTACAACTATATATTATTTCTAATGGTGTAAAAAGTGTTTGAACCTAACGTCGCGCTTTGTAGTAAGCTTAACACATCGGATAAATAAAAATAATTTAAAATACAATGTTGAAAGTTTAAATTGTTCCAACTGGGAATTGAAACCACTTCCATTGTGTACCAGTAAAGTTAAATGATGTGATGCTAAGCTACGATGTCATTAATACAGTTTTGTAGAAGGCAATTTAGAAGTTAACAACGCCACTTTGTAGTGTACCGCTATTATTTTGTTGTTTCATTTGATAATTTGATTTGTTTAATATATAGGCTCTATATGTGTATATGAGGGGCACGAGGGTGTAACTGTAACGCGACAGTTGTGGGTTCGATCCCCACTCGAGAATATAAAATATTTATATATATTTTCATTTCTTCGCACTAGTGTCGAGGCAAAGGGCGGCGTAGAGTTCCGCCACTCTATACGCGGTGCCCTCAGAATTCGCCGAAAAATGGGGAACGGAGTGTCTAACACTAGGTATCTAGGATACAGTGGCTTCATAAGAATTCCTATAATACGAAAATATTAGATAAAAACTATCACAGAATATTATTAATACAAAATATGTACATTTAAAATATAGACCAATTTATAGTGACACATTGTGCTAATAGCAAATGCACTAATAAAATAGAAAGGCTTATGGAACTTTCACGTTTACAGATTCTAAGCTGAAAATAACTTAGGGCCTTAATACAAACTGCGTACCCATATTTAACAAATTGAGAACAACCTTTTTTTTCTCTTTGGGCCTGGCCGAACTGGGCGGCTTCGCCCGCTTTAACTATACGAATTTATAATATTTATTAAATAAATTAATGAAATTATTTTCAATTTAGAATCGAACGTGGGTTTGATTCAATTACAGTCACAATTTGTGGCGCTGCGCCACGACTGGCTTGATTTTTCTTTCGCCCCCTTCCGCCGAATTCCCAAAGATTTACGTGTTGAGTTCGAAACTCGAAGTCCTGCTTTGCTTCGTTACCAGAGCAAGGAAATTAAAATATTAAATGGAAATCGAACCCACAACCGACGCGTTTACAGTCAG
>DWNA01003011.1:0-10682 GCA_018249835.1 Heliconius besckei
TAATTAATGGTAAATTATGGTGCAGCTTCCGTCCCTTTCCAGTCTGTTGCATTTTTCTTCATATTAGTTTCCTGTTTTCGAAAATAATCGTTTGTTATACACACTATTACCAGGAGTACTTTTTTATGTAATAAAACAAGCGTACACTTGATAGTATGTGACCACCGCCACTCATATCTCGTTCGGACCCATGACACCAGAGGAGCTACAGGTCCGTTGCCAGCTTTTAAGGTGGAGATCTTAAGGCGCTTTTTGAAGGTCCCAAATCGTATCGATATGCCACTGCCAATCCATAGTTGCGCGGCGCCTGGCAGGTATGTATTTCCTACGAAACCGCACAATAGTGGAGTGGCACATATCCAGATAGAATGGATGGTATTTAAGTTTGTGACGTACTGTGCGATTAGAAGGTAGGTAACAGGTCAAACCGTTCCCCAGAACACTCCCCATGATAAATGCAGTAAAGAACGCACAGCGAGTCTCTACGCAAAGCTAAAGTGTCAAATTCTTCACAGATTATTGAGTCTCCCAACGATTCGATGATGACTTATACTATGCCTACCAATCAAAAGGACTTTCGGTAGAAGACCTTCACATGCATAACTATCTAATTCCACAGCGATTGGGCTTTTAGGATCTTGTGCAATGACAGGATTGGTCGAGGGACATGAGATTCCTCTAATAAAATGTAATATTAAGTAGTCCTTCCCTGTTTGTTATAGTTCCAGTTCACAATTTTCAGGTTTCGGTATTCGGTCAAACCACTATTCGGCGCATCTCTAATAATAACCATATTTATCATATTATTTATATATCATATATAATAGTTGAAACTCTGAAATTATTTGTTTTAACACAAATCTAAAATATATTCAAAGTTGGTAGAAGGGTTAGTCTAACGGTTATCTTCTGAGTGAGTTTAGCTTAAATATTTGTGTTTGTAATTAGACTAACGCCTAATGTTAATAATGTATCTCCTATCTCCAGTTAACGTCAATCTTGTATTGTTCGACATGTCTCTCCAATCACTAACCTGCATGCCGTCTTCCAATCTGTCTAATTCAATCTATGGTTGCAATTTATGGATTAGGATTGATTATTAACATTGGGCGTTATACACCTATTCCCCCATTTACACGGTACTTTTTTACACGTTTTCGCTTTTACAAGGTTTTCCAAATAAGTTTTTTTTTGTTTTTATCGCACTCTACTAAATGCTACTGTGATTGAACACGTGCGCTGTGTACACATCGTGTCATAAATCGGTGCTTGGCTCAATATGAAGAAGTTTACAAAGAACTTATAAAAAAATCGAAGCAATTGTTAATAACCGATTTTATTACCATCTCTCATAATGTAAATATTGACAAACATCACAACTGTTAAATAGCAAAATTATGCATTTTCTGCAAGCTTTTCGATTTACACGGTTTTCTCAGGAACGTATCTACCGTGTAAATCGGGGGATAGGTGTATTGTGTTGTTACGTCACATTCATTTTTTTTTTATAATTCTTTCGTTAATCACATTCTTTTCATAATTCTTGTATATATTTTTATATTATATAAATCATTGCTTTACTAGACTATATTAACTAAATTAATTGAAATGGGTTATGCATTATCATAATTATTATTTACTCTTTTTTTTACTGTTAGTATTTAGATTTTGTGTTATTGTATAGTCTACTATAGCATTTAAACAATAATATAAAAATAGCACGCTGAAACCCGTTAAAAGTAGTTTTATATAATATTGTTCTTGTAAAAATGTGCTAACATTGTATGTGGTTCTTATTTTTTTCAAATGGTTCCAGGATCATAAGTGGCGGCAGAATAAAGTAGAGGCAAAGACTCCTTAGAGGCTTAGACGGTGTTGGACAAATATCTTATCAAAGATACATTATCGTTATAGATGATAGGCATATAAATATCTTTATATCTGACTATTTAATATATTTTGGTATTCAAGTATTGGGACTGTGGGTACGTTATGTATAATATGGGTGTAAATACAGTTTATAATATTAAACAATCGTAAACAAAAAATTTTTATTCTCATTTATCACCTATACAAATTAATATCTTTCTGACTTTTAAATCAACAAAAGAAAAATTAAATCATAAATAACAATCATGTTTTTGTCAATCTTTAACAATATTTTATGCAAAATGTAAATTCTGAAATTTAAACATGGCTTTTTTTCGATCTATGTACAACTTAAATGTACTTTACCTCCATTACATTTACTAATTGTAAACAATCTTGTTAAATGTCTGAACGCGGATAATTTATAAATGAAATAGTTATAACTTCTATAATTAACATATGTACTACGTATAGGTAAGTACTACACATAGCTTAATCACTTAGCGCTAGCAGTATTATGACAGTTTATAATATACGCTTGCCTGAAGCGGTATTCTGTTACATGTGATATTGTGAATTAAATATATTAACTCGGATCGTCGTCACTGTCACTTTGAGATCTTTCATTGTAGTCGTCTACACGCGGCTTTTTCACTAACAGTCCTTGTCTCTGTAACTTTTCAAGAGCATCTAATGTGTTCTTTTTTGCAGTATTGATAACTTTCTTTTCTTCCGCTTGGACAGCTTGCTTTGAACAGGTTTTTGCAACCATGAGCCCAGATATGTTATTTATTTTATTGAGTTGCTGTTGGGAACTGGTACTGAATTCGCGCATCTGCATCGCAGTGACCACACCTTTGCCTTTGATGGTTTTAGTTACACTAGAATAATTTGATTGACTTTGAGATGCCGTCATATACTGCACCGTTGAATCGTCCAAAGGACTCCCCATATCCATTGAAGACATGGCAGATTCTTTTGGTTTCTTAAAGCAGTTAAAATGTCCGGTTGCTTCATCTGCAACCCTTTTCGTGGCTTGATTTAATGCGAGCGGAGATATCTTTAGTTTTCCTATCATGTGGCTTTTATTATTATTATTTTGCGGATTAGATTTAGCAGGCGCAAGTTTTCGCACTGAAGACGTACTGGGAACCGGATTTCTTTGTAAATTGACAACCCCACGTACAGGGACCAGCTGATTTGAAGGTTTCACAGTAGATGGAGCGGGGTGTCTCATAGGAGTTGCGTTTCTTATTCTCGTTCCGACTGCTGGCGACGGTCTCAGGATAGTACCTTGTGCTCTATTAACCATTCTTTGTGGTCGCATCATAGGTCTTTGTGTTCGAATATTGCTACTTTGCACCATTTCATTACTTGATTGGTTGACAGTTCTTATCGTTTTTGTAACTGTCGTCGTAACTTCTTCAATAACTGTTTGAGATTGAAATTGTTTCACTGTTTTAACAACTTCATTAGATGAAGTGCAAACATTTTTGTGGAGTGTTTGATTCATTGAAGAACTGTTTTGATTTGTTTTATTAGATGGTCGGCAGTACTGTGAAGGATTTGGTTTTGATTGTTTAATTGCAATTTGTTGATTATGACTATCTTCAAATACTTCTTTTTCTGAGGTATAACTTGATTCGTCTTCAGAATCAGTTTTCTTGGTGTTCAAGGATTTTATTGTTAAATTTTTATTTAGTTTTTTAAAATTCTCTAAGCATGTAGGTGTTGTGGAAGTTGTAGATTCTTCTTGTTTTTTCACCATAGCACTTTTAATTTGCTTTTCAAAATCTGCAAAATCTTCATCGCTCTCCATGTGGTTATCTTCATTTTCGCTATTAGATGCATGGGGGGATTCGACTATCGCATCTGTTCTGCTGTCGGGACACTCATTATCACTTACATCATTTTCATTTAATTCAGTAATTTTTAATTTCCCTACATAGTTTTCTGACTCACTATCATTAGCTTCATCTTCATCAAATTCATCAAAGCTACTGCAATGTTCATTGCTTATCATGTTTGGGGAATTGTTTGATGTCACAGTAATATTACCACCCAAACTTTTAAGTTTATTTTGTAGATTTATACTTTTCTGTACATTTGGTGAATGTTTACCAAGTTTCACATGTTTTTCATTTATAACTTCTGAACGGGTATTCGTATTTATGATTTTTTCGTTCTTCACCTCACTTATATTCACATTTTGTTGGTTCGATTTAACTATTATATTTCTATTTAGATTCCGCAAAGCATCTAAGGTGTGATTGGGTTGCTTGTCTTCAACATCACTATCGGAATCATCTATATTAAAAATTTCAACATCTGAAGAATTTTTCTTAGCATTTGACGGTAACATTTTTACTGTCTGATTTAATGTTTTTACGTTTGGTTTAGGTTGACTGACGTTTTTGACAGAAGCTACAGATTTAGCAGTTACATTTGTAAGGCGCTTTAAGATATCCAAATTAGTCGATACCGGTGGTGCATTATTTAAATGTTCTTCATTTTGCAATTCATCATCATGTCCTGTTTTATTATCAATCACATTATTGGTTTCATAAACTTTCTGTTTACTTTGGCTAGTTGGTAAGTGTCTAATTTTTAATTTAACTCTTCGAATATTTCTACTAGGACCTTTGAGTTCTTCTAACTTAATAAGTTCTGAATCAGAGTTAGTATCATCAAAGTCGTTAAATTCATCACTATCAAAGTCAGAGTGCATGTGTTCTAATGGAGAGATCTTTGATGGTTTTACTATCACTTGATTTAATATTTTAATAGATTTGTTAGCATTTTGTTCCATAGGAAAATGCTGAGAAATTGCAGGTGTTTTTGGAATACTTTCTTCTACTATATCTGAATGTGCATCTTCAACAATATTCTTGTCAATAGTTTCTTTCGCTACTGGACTTTTGGGTTGGTTCACTGGCTTCACAGTTATTAGATGACTCAAATGTTTTAAGGCATTTAAAGTTTCGTTTGCGAGATTATTGTCATCTTTTCGATAAGTACTGTCTGTTTTATCATCGACGTCCATGTCTTTTTGTGAAGATATTTCATCTCGTTCTAATATTTCATCGGCTACTGAAAAATCCTTTTTTAAATCTTCTATTAAACCAGATACAACTGGACGTAGCAATAATTTATTTGTAATTTCATCATTTTTAACTTCTGATGGCGATGAAGTTTTATTGCTAGTATTACTAGTACTAGATTCAATTAATTCTGAAGTATGAAGTTTACTTGTGTCATTTCTAATAGTGGTTTCGTCAGAGGGAGTGTCTTGCAAGTTTGAATTAGAATCAGGAGTGTTTTCAGTATCACTTTGGATGTTGTCAGCCATTTCGCTATCATACATATGTCTATTACTGTTATCATCAGTGTTTATAAGATTTGGAACTCCTTTTTTATTACTAAAGTCTCCATTATTTTCATTTGAATTGTCAGTATTGTCGTTTTTGTTGTCAAGTGCATCTTTGTCTGTATGTAAATTCGGAGTCATACTTTTTTTTACTATTTTTATTTGATTATTTCCCTGATTTAGCAACTTAGATAATAATTCGTTATGATTACTTGTGACATTTGCCTTGGTTACCTTAATATTTTTCTTGTAATTTTTATCAATTTGATTTTTAGATTTTGATGTAATAGTAATGCCGTGTTTTTTCAACTTTGCTAGGTCTGCATTAACTGCTTTAGATTGCCCTTTCGTAGGAAATTTTTTACCTTGAACTTTTTTTAGAACAACTTGTGTTGGTACTTCCTCTATTCCCTGAACGTCGAGACCATCGCCAAACACATCCTTATTCATATTTAAAAATTCATCTAGAGTTATTGCTGGCTTTTTGGATTTCTTATGTTTTTTGTGTTTTTTTGATTTAACTTTTGGTTGATTGTCTCCTGTATCCATCACCAATTGCAAAAAGCTGTCCTATAAATACAAATAATATATTTAATATTTGATTGATTTCAATTAACACAAAATCCTATTAAAATTATATATTTTTTATTTCTATACTCTAAAATTAATAATTTGTGCTAAAAAATGCTTTATGTACTGTAAATATAATGTGTAATCTTACTATGCCATCAGGATTTAGATTGGAGATGTCTTCTTCTACTTTCTCCATAATTGGTGCCACTGCTTCGAGTGAAAAATCAGTTACATGCTCGGCTCTGCAAATATAAGTAATAAAGTGACTTAAATTGATTGATTAGTAAGACAACAGTAAAGATACTATAAAAAAACTAGAAGAAATTAATGGGTCAGAGGACTCTCTACTTTCTGTTTAAATTCACTACATGTGGCAGAACTGTTCAAAACTCAATGCCATACCTTGCCTTAGCATAGAGAAATGAAATAATTCATTACACTAAGTGGAGGTTAGATGCTGCTCTACTGTTCCATAATGGTAATACTAACTAAAATTATAAATTAAATTTGTTACATAACTAATTTCAAATCATTTTAAACCCCAACATAAAGAGAGGAGTGTGTGTTATAAGTTTTACGTGTGTATGTGTACGTGGGTACCTCAGTTCCTGAATTAATGATTTGAGTGGGGTTTTTCTTAAATCGAAAGCTTTACACATCGTGATGGTTCTTAGCTAGGCTTTATGAAAATCGGATTGGTAATTTAAGAGTGTAGTCAAGATGAGGTAGTGATATTTTTGGTTGGGGATTTTTAATGGGGCAATAAGTGAATCCTTATGGATATTCTTATTTCCTCTATTTTACACACATAAGCTTGAATTATGAGTTCCAGCAATAGAAACTGACATTTTTTCATATGTTATACTTTTTTTTTATATTGTTATCTATTACATTGATTAATTAATGTCCCCCATAATAGTTTTTTCATATATCTTCCTTTACAGACAGTGATCAGTTACAATTTTATTACATATATACATTTTATAGATTAAATGAGTTTTTTTTGACTATTTGTTGTGTTGTACTTTAAGTCAATTTTGGTTTAATAAATCATTAAAAAAATCATTGTTATTTTTAATAAAAAAATCCAGGGATTTTAAAATTTCTGTCCAGTGCTATCATTAGGGTTATATGTTTAGTTAAAGGAGATCCTACATTCAATATACTTACATTTCATTCTTTTCACTATATAAATCATCTGTAGAATGGAACATGAGATGTACTTCATATGCATCTAAGTGGTAGAAAATTGCTTCACATAAGGGACATCTTAAAATATCACTTGGACTTTGATTTTCATCACCATGGTCATCAGTCATGTGTTTCTGTAAATATATATAATTATACTTGATATATTTATTTTTGAACTACAAAGCTTATTACAACCGGTGGGATCACCCCCTGCCCCCTGCCAGATGGGCCGACGACATAAAGAGATTGGCGGGAAGCGGATGGGTCTGAAAAGCTCAAGATCGAGTGTGGTGGCGAGAATTGGGGAAGGCCTATGTCCAGCAGTGGACAAAAGATGGCTGTTGATGATGATGATGATGAAGCTTATTATGCTATAACCTACTACTTAACTCATTACCAAGACTACGAAATGAAAATAATTAATTTTAAACTATATAGTCAGAAACTATGCCACTGCAAATAATAATTTGAGTCCATACAACAATTATAAAATGTAACATATAAAACAATATAATTATTTAATAATAGCAGTTATAAGCTTGAAAATTGTGGGTTTTTTCCAGCTAAGTGAATTGAATTGATGATTTATCATGACAAGGTGCGGTATTGAGTTGAGTTCCATTCCAAGCATACAATGACTCACATTAGGGTTGAATGGAGTGTCCTGATACTATGATTTCTCTGCCTGCCATAATATAAAAAAAAACTACTTACATGTAAATTAACCTTATTATTATATTCTTCACCACAGAAAGAGCAATAATAAACTTGTACCATTTCCTAAAAATAAACAAATATTGCTAGGCAACATTAAATTCATATATTATTTACAGCATTAACAACAAGTAATCAAATTTTATTAAAAATGTTTAACATGACATAGTAGTTGTATATAAAATTTACCTTATGTATATCAACATTTATTTTTTAAGATAAAAATGTACAACAGCAATAGATATTTGGAATCCACATTTAGATTTATTATTTACTTATACATTTCTTGATTATCTTTAATATCTTTGTAATTTTATTTTAGTATAATTATAACCTTATCAATTACAGTTATTATGTATACTACTTGAACTAAGTTTGTAAATATTTATTACTAAAACCATGTTCACATGTTTTTATCTAGTTAAAAAGAGAACAGTACCTGATTATATGTTTTAACTTTTTTTGACTGGCCTATACTTGGTAATTCTGTATCTTGGCGATGGAAAAATTTATTATGATAAATCATTGCAGATGGCTCAAAAAATTCTACTTCACAACAATCACAGTGAAAATCCTTCGTATCGGAAGGTTGATCATTTTCATGATTCGATTGTATATGCTTATTATAGAGATGCTGAAAAAAAATATGACTTATTAGTTAAAATTCTATTAGGAGAATTAAGAATTTTGAATTAACTACTCTGTTTTCTAAATGATTTACCTTCATTGTAAATAGTTTGCCACAAAATGGGCAGAAATATTTAGCATCATGATCTGGATGGGCTTTATGCTTATGTGTTATTGCTTTAGAAATAGTAGGAAACACTTCTTCACACACATCACAATTAACTGTCTCATTTTCATCAGATATTTTTTCATCATAAGTGTCTTTTTGAGGCTTGCTTTTATTCTTATTTGATTGATTGAAATTAGGATCACCATGTTTCCTAAAATGATACTTTTTCTATGAAGATATTTAAACAAAAATATTAAATATATATTTTATAAGATCAAAACGTTACCTAAAGTGAATTTGTAACGTTTCTTTGTCGTCAAATACTTCTTTACAGAACACACAATCAAATTTTTGTTCGGTTGTCATCATGAAAACAAATATTTTATTTTTTCTTAATCCCTAAAGGAAGCGTCTATGTATTTTGACGGTGACCACCATCATTTATCCATTTCTTACACTTTAAAGTATAAGCTTACGAATATTACTTAAATTAAGTTTTTTTTGTTGTGACTACAAAATATGGTTTAACTAATATCTTATTTTTGTGTGTAAATCATATTTATATCGAACATTAAATAAAAGTCCATAATAATAATCACTTCGCTCAGTTTACGTACTACAGCTAGGTGTAAAATATTATTCTATTTTAGTCTGTGATACAGTCAGTATTGCTATTATAATTGTCAAAAAATTTAATCATAGAGTAAATAAATTGTAAGTATAAAATCTCAAGTAAAAAGGTGTGAATAGACACAAAATGATTAAATTTTTTATACAGTGTATTACTATCTGATGCTGACTTGATTTGATTTTTTTTTAATTTTTACTATGCACGCGCATATCGTCACCAAAAAAAGACGCCATGTAATTAGGTTGTCATACTCGTAGTTAACATTAGTTTTTGATAAGAAGATTGAATATAGTGGCAGCAATGCAACTCTTCTGAAAACAAACTATAGTACATTTTAACTAAACGTGCTAGTAAAAAAACTGTAGCCAGAGCCCGAAAAGAAAATTTATCATCATTATGTTCGATATCTGCCTTGAAATAAAGAGTTCAAAATTATAGTTAAATGTGAAACCCAGTCTTTAACCTAATCAGCCTTTGATTTTTTATCCTAATAATGTTTGAGGCAATCTGAAATTACGATTCGATATTCTGATTGAGGCGTAGAAATCTTAAGGCTTTCTTAGTCTGCTCAATTTTACTGACCTTTTTAACTATATCATAATCAACGGAATGATGCCACATCCGTGGCGACATATATTTACTGTCTCTATTTACAACGGATGGGGCAATGTTCAAGAGTACGGTATAGAGGCGTTAAAATAATGGCTTAACCATGAACCTCTTTGTGCGCACGATTGACAATATCCTATCAGAATGACTAAGGTTCTGCCAAGAGTGTATTGCCTCTCTGTTTCAACATTGATTTTAGCCTGGATCAGGCCATTCGATATCGTTTTTCCTTAGAACTTTGATAGAAGGAAACAGATAAAATGGAGAGCTATAGAGTATGTAGCCTCTCTAGACCTATAAGTAGTTTTTGGTATTTTGGTCAAACTGAACTCTGAAACTTATATTAATATAATAAGTAACTAATGAATTCAATATAAGCTGCAGGGTTGGGCATTCTATGGGATCATTGTCGGTTACACCAAATATTTTCCACTTAGGGTTGTTGTACACAAAGATTCGGCTTCTTAACCGACTTCTGTAAGAAAAGGAGGTTATCAATTCGACTGTATATATATATATTTATGTTTGTTACCTTATAACTTTTGACTGGGTGAACCAATTTTGATTAAAAAAAAATATTTGAAAGTTGAAGCTTCCCGAGTGGTCCCATTTTTTTTTTGGTTCATGTCTGACAATGAAATAGATATCAATCTATGAGAAAATCATATAAGTCTTAAATTTGCATTAGGTATGTGCGCGACAAATAGACGAATAACTCAATGTCGCGCCAACCGATTTTGATGATTTAGATTTTTATTTGAAAGAATACACTTCAAGGATAATTTGGTGAAAGTTTGGTTAGGTTCCGATTATGGGATCCGGTCAAAATTGAGAAAGTTTGTTTTTTTTTTGGTAAAAAGTTGATTATACTGTAATAGTTACAAGCAATAACTTTTTAAATTGATGTCAGTAGTGAGATTCCTGATCGTTGCATTTCTTTTCAACCAACTTCAAAAAAGAGGATGTTCTCATTTTCAACCAACTTCGAAAAA
>DWNA01003012.1:0-10679 GCA_018249835.1 Heliconius besckei
GAATCTCTAAATAGCATCTTAAAAAGAAATTTATTTGAACTTCAAACACAGAAGCACGCACCAGAGTTTGCTTGCGAATTCATCATGAGTCTTTAAGACTGAGGCACAGCTCTATAGAATTATTATGGAAAATTAATTTTGAATTTGTCAGGGTAACGAAATATATACTCACCCTACTTAATAAATGATTATTAAAGTATAACATTCTGTATTGACAACTTCACTATCATTTTGATATTCAGTGTTACCCTGTCAAATTTAATATTAAAAAAACATGTATTTTACATTGAAATCCCATTTTTTTTATTTAAAATTAATTTCAATTTGTTCCTTTATCTCGGATATTGATATGAATTAAGTACATAGTGACATAATCGTATGTAATATGCATGTGGCTTAGGGGCCATCCATTAATTACGTCACACAAACTTCATGATTTTTTGAAGGCCTCCATCCTCGTGACAGCTGGTCACGTTTGTGACTAAGTACCGCCTCCTCTCTTCAATTGAAATGGCAGTTCCGAAATGATGCTTGCTTATTATGTTTTGAAATGAGATGTGACGAAATTTAAGACACCCGTGGACGTATTTTATGTATGGCCCCTTATTAACGACGATGGGCGTTTAGTTTTGAAACTGTCAGATAGAGTGAATGTGCTGAGCGTGTGTTTAGTTGGGGCTACTCTATGGCTGTATATAACACGGCCGTTGTCACTTTACGGTTTTTTTATTTTAATAACTGGCATATCATATTTGTAATAATATTAATAATGATTATTAGCGATTGTTTTGGCAAAGCGGCACAGCAAAACTAAACAACTAACTGAACTATCAAAACTTTCCGGGAAATTAATTATTCCAACTTCTCGCTCTGGTAACAATTGCTATTGCTGTACTAATTTACTAATATACATATTAATATTTCTTATACTTCTTAATTGAGCAATTTTAAATTTAATTTCATAAGTGACACGGCCCATGTACATTAGTATTATTTATTTACTTTAGTGCTTAAGTATGAAATCTTATGATTCTTATATTTTAACAAAATTTTGTAGTTAGTGAATCATCACTGCTAGCTTAATGGGGTTTATATGACTTTTGTACTGTATTTAAAATTGCCATTCCAGCTTATGAATATAATTATTGGAAATAAAGTGTTTGAATTGTGTCAAATTTTGGCACAATCTCTGAACAACTTCTTACTTATAGAATATTATTATTTTAATAATTTAATCAGCAATAATTTTTTCAATATACATTTTAATTATCTAAATTGCAATTTTTTATACCATAATGTTAGGTGATATTTTTTTGATTAATGAGATTTATACTACTAAATTAATTATTATTTTCTTATTATTATATTATAATTTACTTTATTTAAAAAAAATATATTAATTATTATAACATTTTTTCCATTTTTTGTGCAATGTGCATACAAGGCATATGAAATTGTTACGTACGTTAAACATTGAACCATGAATTTAAAAAAAAATATGGACGCACATTTACAGACATTTTTTTTATCATCCATCGAAAATGTGCCTTTAGAAAACAGTGTCATATCTTTAATGTATTTAGCGCGTGTTTTATTGGTACAATGCTTAATTTACGTGCATAACATTTTCGATGCTATATTTATTCGATATTTTATGGATCTATAATCTGTAATTTAGATTCTCAAATATGGCATTGAATTTGTTGTCTGTGGACATAAAACTGCAGTGTCAATTTTATTTGTAAATACCCGTATCTCACGCTGATATTTTGAATAAAATTCTTAAAACACTACCCATGTTCTTATTCTAACTTACAATTTAGTTCCACAATATTTTAATTAAAGTTCGACCACATTTCAGTTTTATTGAATTTATATGGCGCAGGGGCTCAGTGTGACTATAAACGCCGACAGGTTGTGAGTTCGATTTCCACTCGAGGAAATGAAATATTGAAAATATTATCTCTGGTGTCGAGGCAAAGCGTGACTTTGAGTTTTACCACTCAATACGCAATGCTTCTAGAATTCGGCGGAAAATAGGGAACGGAGTATCCTAATACTACCTCTCTGAATCCCCTGCTGTGTGCAAGATACAGCGTGTCGCTAAAAAAATATAATTATTATATTGATTGACAGAAGTATCTAAGAATTAACAAATGATTATTTGTTACTTTATAATATTTTTTAATTCTGTTATTCAAATAATAACTTGAAAAATTATAACATCTAAACCATGTAGGTACTACAATAAAAAAAGGTTTTTTGATTTTAGTAATAATACGGTCAGTTCGTATTTGACTACCTTATATTCAAAATTATATTAAAATCACTATCATTATTTACTTTTGTATATAGAGAGAGAGAGAGTACAGTCAAACCAAATAAGAGGTGAGGTGATGTGGAATTTATGTTAAAGTAGTTTTCTTTATAACTTAAGATTTGTTTTGTAAATTTAATTTTAAGATTATTAATTCAGTTGATTGGCATTTAGTATTTATATACATCTTATTTAACGATTCAAAAGTAACATCCTTAACTCGAGTAACAGCCGTGGACCTCCAAACTCAGTCTCCAATGGGCTCCGAGCAGGAAGGCAACGAGAGCGGATGCGTATGCTGAATAATATCACCCACTCCCCCGCACTGCTTCACGAATACTTACGTGCCTGGCGTCATACAAAACATTATTATATAGGCTAGTGTTGCTAGATTTAATTTATTACCGGAGTTAATGAATAGTTGAATCGAAATATTAACTTATTAATTATGCGGCATTCATGAAATTTCTTATTATAGAATTATAACGAGTATTCACCAGTTTTAAAGTTTCTTCTTTCTATCTTTATTCATCTGTACTTGTTGTAGCGTTAGAATATATAGGCGTATTTTAAAAAAGGGCGTCTGGCAACACTAGTGTGAAACGAGAATTCAATTTGTGATATGCGAATGGGTTTCGGCAGGTCAAAAGAATGTACTGAAATGTGCTTAATTTTGTCATTGATATAAATGTCTCTTAGATGGTTCTGCGTAGTTTAATTTTACAATTTCAATGTGGTGTGAAAATATTGAATACGATATATACAAATACGATTGTAAGTGATTGTGATATTTTGCAATAGCTTATAATTTGTACTGTTCTGTGATTTTATTGTCTATCAAATGTTTTTGACGATTTTAAACCCTTTAACTTTTTAAAATTGTTTTATATTGCAATCATAATTTTTGCCTAAAAATTACGTGCCTTTATCAATTTACTATGAACTATTGTTTTTTTTTTCAGTATTAAATATTATTTAAGAACTAGCGTTGTGACATGGGATGGGGAAGTAAAAAAATCACACCGCAAGGTTAAATCGCAGACAGTATGTACTTGAGGAATAAAAATAAACGACTGAAGAGGGTCTTGGGTGTGGAATAATAACTTAAATTTTCAATAAAATCTTATAGGAGAGCTAATTAGCAAATTTACAAGTTGTGTGTCGTACGTGCATAATATACCGCATATACTGTCGCATTCCAGGCCCGCTCGCGAAGACGATGGCGAAGATCTCGAATTTGTACATAGTTTGTAATATTTATTTGAATTCGATCGCTTCCTCGACACTGGCGTCGCTCTGCTAAAACCTAAGACTAATAACGTAAGAATTTAATCTTCTATAGTAATATATCGGAAGCACAATTAGTATTTTAACTTGCTAGTTGTGTCGAGTTTGTCGACGTACGGGTCATTGGAGATGTAGGAGTATTGGTACATAATACATTAGAATGTTTCTACATACATTATTAAAGATAGTCGAGCTCACTGCCGTTGTAGTTCAGATATTCCTTTTACATTAAATAAAATCGAGTAGACACGTGTTTCATGTTATTGTATTCGCATAAGCGGATATAAACGTTTTTATAGTGTTTTATATGCAATAATACTATAGGGGTTGACTACGAGCGCGAGCGTTGTGAGTTGTGACGCAATGTGCAATGCTTCAGCTTCGTCAATAGAAACATTGTTTTACTGTAATTTGGAATTAGCATAATGTTCCGGATAATAAAAGCATTTTAAATACATATTGTCTTTAATTTATTAAATAGAACTTTTTATTTTTTTGTAATGGTATCAGGCTGTCTAGATAGTCCTAGTCCTAGATTGTCCCAGATCTAAATGTATTATCCATAAATTGGTAAAATAGTAAATCATTCTCGAAACTGTAATAACTTTTATATATCACCATTTAAAATATTATATATTTGTGTCTATTATAACTTTCTAATACTATTACTACTACTGTTGTATTACTATTTAATTATATTTATTTTTATCGTGAAATAAAAAAGATATCATTGATCCAGGTAAAAATATAAAAAAACAACAGTATGGGGAACAGACAATACAAATGTGTTAACTGAAGGTAAATTTATTTATAATAAACATAGTTTACACGACCATTTTATTGTAACAGTACGAATGACAAATTTCAAATGTTTGAGCTTTAAGTCTTTACAATTTTGCGTGTGAGTTTGACAAATCTACGTTCAATACATATATTTGTACTAAAATATCTTAACCTAAATACATTTTGGAAGCCTTAAAGTAAAATATAGGAGGTAACAGTCTTAATTTAGAGTATTTTACATTTTTCAATGGAGAACTTATTTTTTGTTCCGTACTTTACATATAATTATATTGGCAATTGGATTGGATTATCTTAACGATATAAGTAATTATAAAAAAATAAAAAGATTTTGTTAAAACGCTACACGAGTTTTGTACATTATAATTTTGAGAATTATTTATTTATGTTTTTTTGTAACCAACGTAAGTATATCAGTTGTGTTAAAGAATACAAACAAATTTTATTTCTAAATATTCTTATGATAAGATATGAATATTCAAATGTTTTTTGTATATTTAATATAATTTAGCATCTTATTTACCTATTATTATTAAATTTGTTCGTTCTTGAATTTATCTACCTGAATAAAATTAAATTTAAGACCGAGTATATCGCACATTTTAAAACAAAACAATTTACTTATTTAAAACAATATTTTCGTTACAAAAATTTTTGAGAAATTATTTATTGAAAACTAAGTGACATTTGGCAGTTTATTTTAGTAAAATAGAGTACTCTGGAACTACAATTTGAATACGAGTATTAAACGTGCGATATAATTAAAGTAAAAATAACTATACTATCTAATTCGTTGTAGAAATTCATATTAACATATAAATGTACATAATAAATAGTAATAAACATATTTAAGAGAAGTTATATTAGGTTACTTAAATTATTTTACAATGTAATTACAAGTGTTGTTTTGGTTTCGCGACATTATTTACAAATTAACTTATCTATTCGAGTCTTATATTAGTATTTAATTCTTAAAGACGCTTAATTGTATTTATATAAAATCTAGATTGTTTGGGTATATAAGAAATATATAAACCTGTAGAATCTGAAACTGAAATTGCATCTTAGAATCTTCATGATTATTAGCTGTTTTTTTTTAAAATTTGATATTAAAATTTAAACGCCTGTGCCTTATTCAGCGCCTGTTGAATTACAGGTCCAAGAAACGCGGATATTTATTTTTAATCTGTATGTAGTTTTTAACATGGTTCAATATGGGATACTAAAGAAAGAAATATATTTAAGAAACTTATAGATAGAGGGGCTCAAAAAACTGCTTCTTGGACGCTACGGTAAAATTTTTATACAATTTCTAAAATGATTTATGTAGTTTTTCTAACTAGGTAGTTAATGCTATTAATATTTGCAATTTTTGCAATTATACAATAAAAATAATCAAATATCAGACGCAGAGGTGGTAGACGATGGTACCAGATTATAAAATAAACAGTCTTACGCCCAATGTTAATAATCAATCCTAATCCATAAATTGCAACCATAGATTGAAATAGACAGAGATGGAGGACGGCATGCAGGTTAGTGATTGGATAGACATGTCGAACAATACAAGATTGACGTTAACTGGAGATAGGAGATACATTATTAACATTGGGCGCTAGAATATAACCTAAGATATGTTTGTATGTATGCATATACACATATAATATATACAAAAACTTTATTAACTTTGGCACCTTATGTATGGCAAGTAATATTTTTTTTAATTATATTTAATTGTTTAAAAGTAAGTTCTATAAGTGTATCAAAAAGTTGGAAATATTAATAAGTCTGAAAGCTTACAATAGATTCAATTAAAAAAAGATAGACAATAAAAACCAGTGAATTGAATTGAATTCTTGATATATGGCATTTCGAGCGTGCCAGTTGAGCACAATTCATTACGCCAATGCCACGTTGTATGAAAAACACACGAAGGAAGGTGCAGGGGCACAAGTGTGTGATTGTAAACGCACAGGCTCCGATTCCCACTCAAAGAAATATGTTTAATATTTTCATTTCTTTGCTCTGGTGACGAGGCAAAGAGCGGCGTTGAATTCGGCCACTCAACACGCAATGCCTTTACAATTCGGCGGAAAGTGGGGAACGGAAGTGTCTTAATATTGGGCTCCCTCTGCCTACCTCGCTACGCGTGGGACTCTATCTACGTGAAGCTGAAAAAAAAGTTATAGTACGCTTCCAGGGCCAAGTTAACACTTGTATTGTTATACATTTGTTATTAACTTGTAATGTGAACCACCGATATTATAGTTCACAAAAAGTTTAGAGTCACGGTAACTTTTTAAACTTGATTTCACAATCCCACAGCAATATGAAAATCTTATCCTGTTCGAATTTCTAACACCGAAACAACCTGAATAAATTTAGTAAACAGTTCAAATAAGATAACTTTACACACTATTGACTATTATATATAAAGAAAAATCCACCATATGCCTTCAGGTCTTAGAATAGACTCGATGAGGAACACATGCTTAATAAGTTGTTCACCAAGTTCAAAAACGAATAAGCAAATTTTTACTTGGAAACAATAACGATGAACACAAACAGTTCACCATATACTTCACCAGTAGGTTCACTTATAAATTCATCAGTAACTTTACTAAACAGTTCTATTAGTTCAAACATCAAACAGCAGCGCAATATTGTGCTGCGAGGCGCGTCGCTAGTAGTGCTCGGGGCGGTAGCGCGGCGCGTAGCTCCCGTACGCGCTGTCCTCTGAGGAGAGAGGGCCGCGACGCGCGCTCGCTGTACTACCGCCGTATACGGACTCGCGGCGTTCGTGGACTGCAGCGCCTGTGGTTTAAGTTATTTTACTATTGTGCATGCATTTGGCGTATATGACTGTATATTTTTTTAGCTTCACGCTCCATCCCGTACATAATAATGCATGATAGGCAGGAGGAACCTAGTATTAAGACACTCTGTTCCCATTAAGACATTTTCGTTCCCCCTTCATATTACTGACTGTATAATTATTTTACTTAAAAAAATATTGAAGAGAACAATCTTGTCAGAATGATTCACAAAATGATGGATTTGATTAATTTTATTAATGTACTTTACAAATATGGCGTAATATGGTAGACCACATAACCTCAAATGACATTTGGATTCACCACAAGTAAAAAAGACAATTTGTTTCGCAAAAACATTTTTAAGTTTTTCCGAGATATCGCATGTTGACTGGCTGGGAACCCAATGCTGTGCTTTGTCTGTCAAAGCGGAGAAATGAAAATAGTTTAAGTATAATCATTCCCCCGAGTAGAGATTGAACCTACAAACATCCTACGACTGTCATAAGCAGATAGAAATATACAAATAAGAAATACACACCAGCAGGTCCAGTTCTAATGCCGTTCGCAGTAGTGGTCCCATAAGCGGGGTCCCTCTGAGCGTTATGCACGTTCTGGTTCATAGTGACAGTGTGCGTGGGAGGGCGAAGGAGGAGAGACTGAGTGGCTACCAGCGAATTAGCCGCTTGACCACTTGCTGCTGTACCACTGCTCTTGCTATATACTGATTGTGACCTGGAATTTGAATTATTTTATGATAAAAGTTGTTTGGTAGACAACACTTTTAGCACTAATTTAATAAGAGAAGGTAATGCTATAGATAAATATTAATTGGAATCTTAATATATATACTACAAAGAACTTTGTATGCATATCTAGTAAATATTTTTAAACGCAAATATAATACTCATTCACTATAGGTAACTATGGCACGATTTACTTTATATTTTATTTCATGAAATGGTTAAACGCTTAAGTTTCAATGTATATATGCTAATTGAATTGAAATTAGTGATGCCCAGTAATATTATTTGCCTGCATTGGGGAATTTTCATCAAATTATATTGTTTTAATTTTGGCCAAACGTATAAAATTATAAGATAAAAACAAATTGGAGCCCATATAATAGTAAAGGATAATTGAGAATATGGATTGTCATGTTACTAACGAATTCATAGTGAGACTAGTTTAGTTTCTTTATATTCCTTTAAATCTGATTATATTTTTGTAACATGCTTAAGATACACATTCATGTTAAGCTATGTAAAATGGCCAAAAAACAATACTATAATATATATTTCACTATAATATAGCTTTAACTACTTAAATTAAGTTTTGAAGCATATAAAACAACTCTATATAGAACCTATATACTGCATATGAAGGTAGAATCTACATTCACTTACTTTTGTTAGCTATGTCCAAACTAAATTATCTCAAGACAAAAGAAAATCCTAACTCAACCATGCCGTGCCTAACATTAAATAATAATTACATTTGACACGAGCGTCCATCAGACCTGTGGAGTGTATGACGAGCTGGCGGAGGCGACCTGCAGTACAAGGACTTAGTCCCCGAATACAGCGGTTCCGTAGTATCAGGTCGAGGAGCGGCAGCAGAACAGTAAGTTGGGGCATGTCTATAATGATGAGAGGGAAACGCTGGTTTGTCCATATCATCCATGTCTCGAGGTGATGATGCGCGGGAGTTAGAATTTGCTCGTGGTCTTCGTGATCCCCACTCGTGAAGTAAGGCACAAGCGATGCCACCGCCGATACCACCCACCCAGCATACCCAGTGACTGTCCCAACGAGATAGTACGAAGGAAGGTCCTAGAGATCGAGCAGGGTTAAGCGACGGCATCTGAAATGAAGAATTGTTATTTAGAGACGTGATTAAATTAAATAAATTAATAGATGGAACTTTGGTAAGCTCTTTGTTTTTTGATTGAGACATTAAGTAAAATAATTTTCAAATGTACTCGTATATATATATTACAGGACCCGTGATTACCGACCAGAGTAAAGTATTCGAAATATCCAATTTAATCAACCCGCTTTTGCAATCGATTTATATGCAATACGTCGGTCAAAAAAATTTTTTTTACAATTATTATTTTTTAAAAGTTTTAAGTTTTAAAAGTGATATATACATTGTTTTTCTTACAATGTATTTAGGACAATGTATTTACGTAATATTTTATAATTAAAATTAAGGAAAAAGTTAAATAATGTAATAGGCATTTAATCAAGCTGAAAAGTTTATTGGGATAAATGCTGCTATAATTTTGTGCTGGATAGATTGATTGTGATATAAGCAATATAATAATTCGTTAATCGTATCTATGACACCTATTGTAACTGCGGTCAGAGATACCTCGAGCACTTAGAAATAAATATAAATGCTGTTTCTATGCTTTAGAGGCCAGTCGTGGCGCAGGGACACATTTTTATTTATAGTTATGGAAGAAATTAAATATTTATTTAAATTTATATTTTCATTTCTTCGCCCTGGTGTCGAGGCAAAAGCGCGGTGTTGAGCTCCGCCACTTAACAAGCAATCTCTCCAGAATTCGGGATTTCAGAAAGTGGGGAACGGAGTGTCTTATACACACTAGGTTCCCTCGCTTACCCTGCAGCGTGCATGAAGCTGATTTATTTATATGTAGGTATGTTTTAAACACGTCATACTGGAAACTTTTTGCTAATAATATTTTAAAAGCTAACTAAGCTCAACGTGACATTTTTATATCATTAAAAGGTGGAAAGCAAGCGAGCGCATATGAAATATATATAAAACTAATATTAAAGAATTTATACATGGACAAATAACAAGCAAATTTAAATTGTCTAAATAATTAATGCTATTTTATCGGTATAAACTATCGGTATAGTGAAAGCATTTCACACAACATTTAACGCGTTCCGGCCATGAAGTATGACTTCAATAAATTTTAATAGCAGTTACGTTAAATAAACATATGTTGATTTATTTCTTAAATGAAAAATATTATATTAACATAATTATAACTATGAAATATCTTAAAAATAAAAATCTAATAAATCAGTTTCACGCTGTATCCCGCATATAGAAGGGTAGACAGAGGAACCCTAGTGTCATTCCGTTCCCCATTTTACGTCGAACTTTTAGAGGCATTGCGTGTTGAGTGGCGAAACTCAATGCCGGGCTTTTGAGCTGGTGTGATGCCACAGCGAAGATATGAAATAATAATTCTATAAGCTTTTTTGTCTATCACTAACAACGACGAGCAACGAAATGGCCGTAAGACTTATAAATAATAAAATTTATTTAAATTACAACTACATTTATATATTATAATGAAATATAAAAATGTTTTATAAGCACCAAATGTGCCCTACAACCGTGCTATTGAAGCTCACTAACCGGCCGCAGGTGCAGTTGGCACGAGATAGGCAATAATAGATGGTTTGGGCTGAATC
>DWNA01003013.1:0-10678 GCA_018249835.1 Heliconius besckei
ATACGAGTAAGTGCGCGGGCGGAGGCGGGTGCGTTTGTGTAGTGGCGGTCTTCTAAAATCTTTTATATAACATATATATATAATCTAAGTCAATTCAATATTAATTAAATTAAAATTTCACAGTGTCTATTGTCGATTAACTCAAAATTGAATTTTAATTATATTGTAGATATTATGGGAGTTATAGATCTATGTACACATACATGTATAAATGGGATGCCATAAATCTTTTTAGCATTTATCTAAAGTACCAGTAAATAAGAGTACCATAGTGTATTGATATAATTGAAGTAATGACGGAGTTTAATATGATTTTTTATCATAAAAATGACTTTTAAAGCTTCCACTACTACACTACAGAGAGAGAGAGAGAGAGAGAGAGAAAGAGAGCTCATCGCCGCTCCGCTCGATGCGTGGGGGCCGCGCGAGCGCAGTGGCCCTAGGCCGCACCCGCACCGCTCGAGTAGACATCGTTCAGCACTCGAACTAAGGTTAATATTGTTCGGATAATTACGAAGTAGACAGATTTTGAAGTTTAATATTATTTGCATTTTCCTAAGAGTTAGAACGATTGAGACAGTAGGTCGCACGACCGTGTTATGGTGAATTGTGGAGATGTTTATTAAAAAAATACGTTTATGAAAATGAAATAAAAACAAAAATATTGTCATATAAACCTGTAATTACTAACTTAAGAGGAATTATTGGAGAAACAGAAAAACGTTAAATAAACCGATTAAAATACTATCACGTTTATCATTTACCCCCCCCCCTTTTACCCACTTGTAATAAAAATGAAACACTCAAGAAAAGGCCAAATATTTTCTTTAAATATTTTAATACAAAAATGTTCGCTTACGTCAATATCACACACGAACTTACATCATCTATTTATATTAAGTATAAAAACTATGACTTCGAATTAAATTATCGTTCTCGCACAGTATAAAAAAACCACATTCATCACAGTAAGGCGTTCGCTATACACAATATATCGAACGCGGACACGGACAGTCGGACACACACTACACTCGATCACAGTGAAGACGCAGTGGAGTTAGGTAAGGTAGGAAGTCAGACGCGCGAGCTCAGAGCCAGCACCAAAGCCAGCACGCAGCTCGCCAGCGCTGTCGACGACGCTGGTGCTCCCGCCGCCTTGCTACGACCCGCAGCTTCCCCCGCATCTGCACAGGTTACCAGACTAAAATGAACCTCCAGCCTTAAATACACAGTAGTTGGAAGTGCTCGACATGCCATACAATACAAATGGTGTGAAGATGATAAAATGCATAATTAAAACCGTTATTATACGGTAAAGCAAAACAAATGAAAAGTAACCTACGATGCGGGTGAATGATGGCGCGGCGGAGGACGTTTCGTGCCCTCCTAATAAATTGGAGCCCCGAGTCAATATTATAGTTTAGCTCCGCCAGATTGAACGTTGATCACTGAAACATGAACTTGCCTTAGGAAGACATCTTTAGTTTATGTTCACCGGTACCCGTTTGTGCTACTACTACTGGTGTATGTATGTACAATCCACAAAATCTCATGCATTTCAAACTACTGTCAACTAAACTAAGGTTTCTGATAAACCAAGACTATTTATAGAGGTTTCTAATTTATTGTTAGCCTACGACTAAATGTAAATAATGTTTTGTTAGACACACGCGAAATCGAAATAAATAAAAGACTGAAATGAGAATTTACTATTTTAGTTCTTACAACATAATATGACAAGTAGGACGTGCAGAATCTATCTATTTTGAACTATTAGGTACTACTTTTGTACGTAGAAGAAGATGGAAATTTACAATTTAATGAGATTTATACGAAAACTATAAGGGAGTTTCTCATAGTATCTTCTTTGGGAAAAATTGCTTAGCAATTTCAACTTAATGTTTATATGTTAGTACATTTTCCGTTTTAGTGATTCAGAAATTGTCAACTCAAATGTGAACAAAATTTATGTAGAACATACTGACTGACTCGAGTCGAAATTTTATGTTCATTAGATATATCACGTAGGTGACAAACAACAAACAATATAATCTCAGCCTTGTATGTAAACAAACAGCTTCACTTGAATGCACTAAGTACACTCAAATTAAGATTTTAGAAAAGTATTTGCTTTTTTTATACAAATTAGATATTAAAAAGTTAAACAGTTAAAAAGAACAATATTTGAATTACCATTACCACGCACTCAAAATGTATATACTCGTATATCAAAATCTACATATTTATATTCTTTATAAATGTGCCTACATAAATGTTATGCTAAAATACATGCAGCACCCAAGCCCCAACCAAGCCCTTACTCCGTCACGCTCAACCCTCAAAGCAACCCAAATTAACACTAGCATGCAAATGTGATTTAAAATAAAACGTACAGGCAACGCGTGAGAGGCTCGCCGGTACTAAAATCACCGCTTTTATCTATAATCTCACTGGTATTCATATAATCCACTATTTTACTAATTTAGTCTTTGTTCTTTACGTTACTCTCTATGTACAAATATTCAGGAACTCGCCACCGAAGTTATTTCCTGAACCAGAAGAATGATCTGGGCGCGGATGATTTTACACCTAGAAGACAAACACAAACACACACGTGGTAAACCCTACCACCATGGATTGACATTTAGTGTTAATAACGTAAATGTCATTGAACATATTAAAAAAAATAGCGCTAATAAAATATCTTTAAAATTAAATACTATGTTTAAATGTCCACTTGCACATATACCATTTCATATTGAATTATAATTAATACAATTTTAGTGCATACAGTGCAAAATTGTTGGTTTTTACGAAACTACTATAAACATTTATTGCTTGGTTTATTTCGTGTATTGTGCTGTAATATTTAAAAATAAATGTGATGTGATTTTTGTGTTTAAAAATTCTATACTTTACGCATTAGGTTCGGGAGCCCAGAAGCCGTCGTAAATATTGGCCCAACCACCGTCAACCACTGCATTCGGCTTAAGCTCAATTAAATATTAATGCAAAAAGCTGTCATTTTTTTTTTTCACTAAGTTAATTATATATTTAAAGCATGTTAACCATTTAGTCCATTTTGTTAGTTTGAAAATAGTTGTTTTTCAATGTTAGTAGTTAAATGTTAGTAAATTATAGATAATTATTTTTATTATATTAAGAATGTGTTTTACCGATAAATAATAAGTTAATGTTAGCACAATTTACAGACGTACATGATTTTATTTCAGTAAGTAATAAAATAAAATTAAGTGGATTAAATAAACGAAGACGACCAAAAAAATATAAAATTAAGACAAGAAAATTGTTGTAACAATCACAAAAGATGTAAACAGATATGAAAGATTGAAAACTCATCTAATACATAAATCTTAAACCTCGAAGAAGTAACATAATACTAATCTACAAAGAAACAAACATAGAAACAATACATATAACAGCAGGACAACATTGCAAAACAGTGGAAGACGGCATTTCTGTTGAACTTTCACTAATTAAAGGGGGACTTGAGAGGTCACTTTTAAAGAGTAATAAGGTTTAGTCAAAGTAATTTCAAAGTCAGTACTGCAATCTGTCTTTGTATTTCTTTAAAAAAACACATTTCTAATAGCATTGAGTAAATTCCGTAATACAACAATTCGGGGGAGAGTAGGAAACGGAAGTATTATTGAGGAACTTAAAATATTTGATGTTCATTGCCTTAAATCTCTGATAAACAATTTGAAGCTCTAATTCCTTTTTCAGTGGACATTCCATTTTAAATGTTTGATGAAACTGTTAATGTAGTTTGTTTTTAGTCTAGTATTGTATTTAAGTATTAATTTAGTCAAGTCACGATCAACACCAACATAGCAACAGTTTTCTTTCATCAATGTTCAGTAGTCATTCCGAATGTAGTCAATCATCTTTCATCAATTTGTCCTCGTACTTCTAAAATCTGGTCATTCCACAGGTTCCCAGTAAGGCTGTTGCCATGAGTTTTTATGAAGTCGTTAAGTCTAGTAACTCTATCACTTCAGTGTCTTCCAAGTCATCTCAAAGACCCTCGTTGAAACGTCTCTGGGGTCCCAAACCTACCTGCGTCGAATAATATGTCGCCGACGTCCTCGTCACTGTGAGGTGCATCGGAGAGTCGCGCGTTACCTCCAATGGTGCCTCTCGGCGCGCTGCTGCACCCGAGCCACCAATGAGCGGTGGAACGTGGGAAAGCGGGGTTGTCTGTGTCTACCTGCAAAACATTTTAAATATTATTGTAATAAAAAGATAAAAAACAAGAAATCACAAAATCAATTATGCATCACAGTATCCATCTTTTCAACAAAGGAAACACTCACGCTGAAAGTTCTATCATTAAAACGCCAATACGATCCTCCTTTAAAGAAGTAGGTATATCCATTAGTGTATTGTATAGCGGCGTTTATATTATCAGGGATGCCCTCCCAGTTAGAAAGAGGTTTGGGGTATGTGGCCTTAACTGGAGGGCGCTGCGCGGGGTCGAACCTCCAGAACTTGGATCCCTTGTAGAAGTAAATTTTGCCGTTACCAGACCATACTAAGGCTGCGTCTATATTATCGGGAATTCCGGTGAATCCTGAAAGTACAAAATATTCATATTGTATTCATGTTTTAAATTGTGTGCAAACGTTTATAAATAAAAAATATGAAGCATAATATATATAGATGCCAGATATTTCCTTGAAATATACTAAAAGAGCATAAAAAGCTATAACTTTCCAAGTGAAATATTGATAATTATCATTAACAAACCAAAAAATAAATATATATATACAGGGTGGAAGAGGCAGCGCTCCTTTTACTGAAACTGCATGTAGAGTAAAATATTTCAAACCCAGAGCTAACAAAATTATTCAAGGTACCTCAACAGTTTGGACGTAAGATTTTTTTCATTTCACGATTTTTATCAATACCTGTATTTCGTGTGATGCACACATACGCGTGCGACGTTGCTGCTTTGACAGGTAAGTGTGTGCGTGCTTATTTTATACTTTACAAATGACGTTTTATTTTAAAACGACAATTTTATTATTTATTTTGTTTGAAAAAATAACTTTTTTCATTTTTGGGAATAATTTTTTTTTTTTAAATATTTGGCTTTGATAGAGTAGTTAAAACTGTTTTTTCCTATAGGTGGTGCTGACAATTCCACCCTTTATATATACACTAAATCAAAAAAAAAATATGAAAATGTTTGTTACCTTCACTAATATCCTTAGGATAGTCTCCGTCCACTTTTTGTCCATTATATCTCCAGTATTTGGATCCTTTAAAGAAGTATGTCTTTCCGTTCTTATATGTGAAAGCTGCATCGATGTTAGCGGGAAGACCAGGCCACGCCCGTGATATGAGGCGTGGGTAGCCGGCCGCCACACCGGTGTCTGTTAGCCTCCAATAATGCTCACCTTGACAATTAATTCAATTATTAATAAACATTTAAAAACATTTGCGACCGGGGTGTTAAGACATTCCGTTCCCATTAAATACTTCCTTTCCCACTTTCTTTCAAATTCTGGAGGCATTGTGTGTTGAGTGGTGGAACTTATCGCCATGTTTTGCCTCGTAATAAATATATTAAATATTTTATTTCCTCGAGTAGGAATCGAACCTACAACCTTACTGTCGTACGTTTGTGCCTGGCGCCACAACTGTCCTCAGCAACTGGTTAGTTCCATAAAAAAAGTCACTGTTCAGCACAACGGTATATACCAAAAAAAAATTATAAGCATCAATGTACCTTTGAAAATAAAGGTTGCGCCATCAGCTGAATTAAATATGGTGTCAATGTTCGGATCAGAGCACAAAGCAGGGTCTTCGGCTGAGGGTTGTGGTGTTGTCACTCGTGGAATAGTGGGATTCGGAGCACCTATATCAATTTGGGTTTTGTGCCCATATAGTGCCTGAAATATTAAACAGAACAAGTTATTTTATTTATATTGAAATGATTTCTAACCCTTATTACTAAGAAAGAACATGATTCAGAAATATAATTTTAATATATTTTGTATAATTACAAGTATAATTTACCTGTATTCCTTGAATGTCGTCTTGGTCAAGTTGGAAGGCAGGCTGGTATCCTCGGTAGAAGGGCGCCATCAAAGCTGATCTCACGTCGCTGTGCGAAAGTCCGAGAGAATGTCCGAATTCGTGCGCCGCTACCTGATGTCATGATTAACTAGTTTTTAATCATTTAAATAAATAAATTTGAAAGTTGTTGATGTTTGACGGTCATATAGAAATATAAAAGTACAATTAGTAATATTTTCATTTCTTCGTGGGGAAAGGAGTGTCTAATTAGATAATATTAGACCCCCCCCCCCATCTACCTTGCTAGAAGCGGGACACAGCGTGAAGTTGAAAAACAAATATTTTCGTTTCGTTGGTTTTCGTAAAAATAATTTTACTTACTTGGAAGAGATTGGTTCCTCGGTTTGAATTAATGGACCATACTTCAGCATCGTCGAAATGAGCATCACCTCCGTAAACCTTTAAAAATAATAAGCTTATCAAAATGTGCCAACAAAGTCTACTAATACTTAATAATACTTAGAAAATCTCTCCATTTTTCCATTCCACTTAAGAAAAAATATTTAAGGAAGATATTTATATCCGGGAACCGATTTTTATATGAAACACTTTAACGGAAGTCAAATGACTCACACGTTATTACTCACTACACTATAGTAATTTATGTTTGTTACTCAGATAGTACCTACACACAGTAATGTACACAAAAGTTTTATTATTCATAAAATGTCAGATCACCATTACCACCTTTAACAAATATAATAAACTATCATATAATTTACTAAAATTATACCATATCTATATATATAAAATCGAAAGGTCACTCACTCATCACGATATCTCAGAAACTACAAGTGCTAGGAATCTCAAATTTTGCATAGGAGTTATTTATAGGACGTAGGTGCACGCAAAAAATTTGGGAACGCGGGAATTTGCAATATTCGACTTCTAAGGGGTTGTTTTTGGGGTTGAAAGTTCGTATAAAACTTCGTTACTACAAATGCTAGGAGTCTCAAAATTTGCATGGACGTCACTTATAGGACGTAGGTACTCATGGAGACAGAAATTAATAATGCCATAGTTTACGCAGGCGAAGCCGCGGGCGGGCCGCTAGTATAAGTATATTCTTTAATTATTTTTAATAATAACAGATAAATTTACTTAGAATTTTTTAAAATTTATTTATACAATGTGAATTTTCATAATATATTAATCCCGTTATGTTATAAAGGAAACGGCTAAAAATTGTTGTGACGACAATATATAACGTCCTATATACATATATATATCTATATAGTACCTTAGAGATGTAATACAAAAACAAATTTTCAGTGAACTACAAAAGAAAAAATGCCATAATATAATTTAAAAAAAATTTAAATGTATATAATTTTGAATGAACATATACAATGTGTAAAACGCTTTATTAATAATTTTCTCCTCCTCTCTAAATAGAGATTCTGGAGACAAAAAGTGGGGAAATCCCCACGTTTTGTCTCCAGAATTCGGCAGAAAGTTGGGAAAGGAGTGTCTTATCGGTGTTTACACTAGGTTCCCTCTGCCTACCCTGGCTGTGTACGGGATACAGCATGAAGCTGATCGTCCCACAAGTTTGTAAGTTACTTCCGATACATATTAAACATCTATTATGCATTAAAATATCTTCACACGCTTTGCTCTATAATGTTTGTATTGTGGTGCCATGGAAATGAATAATTTATTCCATTTGACCAACCGCTTGGTAATTATCGTTATTAACTCGAATACAGGTTTAGAATACTGTGTGATGTCTATACTTAAGACAACAATTAATATTAAGTCGGATTGATTTATATTTTTTTAATATTGTTTCTGTTTTTAGTTTTTCTTTAATACTATAAGTAAAATCACAGAAAGAAATTCTGTGTCTATAAAGAAAAAAAATTAATCCTTTTTGTGCTATATCTGTATGGTAATTATTATTGTATTGGTGTGGTAAGGTAAATAGGTAAAGTAATAGGTAATAGGAAAGTAGTAACATACCACAGTTATAAACATCTCGTAATGTTTTGAACCATCGCTTTAAGCGATAGTTTTTTGCTTTTATTCTTCTTATATATTTCTATTTATATTGAAAACTTGTATAAATATATCTTGTTAAAAATTACAATTTACATACCGGGAAATAAGCGTGGGCGAGGGTGCCTCCGGGACCGTCAAAAGGATCGCCATCACCATGTTCTCCTTTTTCGAATCTGTCATAATAAACAAAATATAGGTAAAATAATAGCACTTATATTATGTTTCTTTTCAAATAAAAAAGGAAAGAAAATTTTAATTATACAATGAATTTTAATCAATATTTTATACATAGTTTACATATTATTAGAGAAGAAGATGAAATCTTTAATGTTTTCATTACCTCGCTCTGGTATGAAGGCAAAGCGTAGTGTCGAGTTACGTCACTCAAAAACAGAACTATTGTCATAATTTTGCATAAAACGAGGACTGGCCAAATGTGACATTAGCTCTGGTCCAAATTAATCATCAGCTTATAATGGATCATTATGGTGAAGCAGTCAATGACAACGGTTACGCAACGAGGGTTACTATTGTGACGAAATCTGGTGGATTCAACTGGATTCGACAATTTAAATTATTATGAATTTCATTGTTAGATCGCTTGTAGCAGATATACTCGTATATGTAATTATGTACTTTTGGAGTTGATATCATTGTTTATCTGTTTTTGTTTTAGGTTTTACTATGATTGTTTTATTAAAATGTCCAAATTTTTATGTATTTAAAATAATGATGGATTTCTAAAATACAATTATTGTGTACGTCAATTTTATCTACATTCGCCAAATTTTGTGGTGACACAATCTTGAGAGGAATATGCTCTCCCTCTTTAATCTCATTAACGCGTTAATCTTTTAAAGCCACTAAAATCTTAAATCCTAAATGGATTGAAAATAACTAATACATACATATACATTATACATATATATGTACTAGCATGTGCTAGTATGGTACAATACCTGATTTCAATATGCACTTGTCCAGATCGTTTTTGTGTAAAGGTAAGGTCGGTGTAATCAGACCAAACAGAGAATGCCTTAGCGAGTTCAGCGTCCACTTCAGCGCGGTTCAAGCGGGATGGGTACTTGGAAATCTTGTATGTGAGGTTCTTTACTCGCCATCTTGAGCCTGAGAGCGAAATTTTATGTAAATAATATAAGTATGTTATCATTATTTACTTTGTGAAAAATATTATTTACTCCAGATTAACTTATTCTAGTCATATTTTTATATACTTTAAGTTGTAAGTATAGTTTTATTGGAATCATTGAAGTATGTGATAGTAATAACTAGAAATACATATAGGTATGTTTAAGGGGTTCATAAATGAATGTATATCAAGACTGTAGAATAAGTAGCTGACATGCATAAGAATTGATCTTTGCCCGTTGGCATGTGAATATATTCGTAGATCTAATTATTGTTTCTTAGGAAACAAGATTTCCTCATAACGTTTTCTATGAATATGTTACCAGTGCAGAATAAAAATATATTTATTTATTTTAAAAAAAATACAAGTATGCTACTAATACTAAGTCTTATTATACTAAAATATTAAATATTATTAATTTAATAAATTCAAACACTTACCTTGCAAAGCATACCGCTTAGCACGACTTTCGCCAAAGCCTACTTTGTCTTTAACTCCACATCTTGGTAAGGACATTAACTTCACTGTTTCTTCATCAAGTTCACCTGTTCAGCATACAATTTGTATATATATTAGCAATAACATATTATTTTTAAATTAAACCAAACGACAAGAAAATAAAAAGTTCGACTTTTCCATAACGTTTTTTTTGCACCTAGTAACACAGAATAGGCATGTAGGTATGTAGGTATTTTAAATACATACAACAATAGCAGTATTCAATTTTGTTTGACTATAGAAGTATACTTGTAACATATGTTTAAATGATTCTTACATACTCACTGATAAATGAGAAGAAGTTTAATTATTTTAAATAAATATACTGAATCGAATCGATTATTTAAGAATTTTCTGTATATTTAATCTGTATTAATAATATCATTTAGGACTACGAGATAAAATTTCTAAAATACATCTAGGTGCAATTGTCTCTATAATACAATAATAAAAAAAATAAAACCAACCCAAATTTTACAAAATTTATTATCTACTTCCCAAATTTGGTAATCGAACGTCAAACTGAGGCTGTTTAGGCACTAGCACAATGATCCTAAATGAATAATTTATATGTATACATCGTTATTTGGTTACATAATACCAGCCCCGTACAGACACCAATAAACTACTTTTAGTGGCAAAGCACGTATATTATAATTGAGATTCAAGTTCAGCCCACGTGATGGTACGGTGTTCGAGGAGTTGGCTGCCAAGTGCCAACAGTGACTTTGCAGACTTAATTACATTGCCAATGTCGTGCCTTACTCGTGACGACGCGAATTAAACTACTTCTAACAACAGAATATACTTTTATTAAATTAGTGAATCAATTTTACATTTTTAAATATAAATTATTATAAAAAAGATACATTTAAAAATATAAAAAAAAAACCACTCTTCCGAGGGCGGGACAAGGGTCCAAGC
>DWNA01003014.1:0-10676 GCA_018249835.1 Heliconius besckei
TTAATAGATAAACACACAGCTCTACGCCGCAAAACCATCATATATGATAAAATACGGTGCTACCTGCAAAAAGCGACTATATTACAGCACAATTTGTCATATAATGAACCCAGTCGCCGACGGTACAGGCATACGTATTTTAATATTACATTCCTTGTCAGCATCTTATACGTATGCAAATTAAGCGGTGTGTTCAAGGCGGAACCCAAAAACGGAATTCGTAAAATCCTTTGGACAAATCCGTATTACAGCGCTAACATTAGAATACTCCACATCGTTTCAGTGCCAAATTATCTTTAACAAAATGTTTTATATGTAGTATATGCTTAATAGTGATAAATTACTAATATATTTCTTTGTATCAAATTAACATTTTTTTTTCTAATTTGTTATACTGTAGTTGTTAATAAATATTACTAACAACATTTTTATTTTTTTTAAATAAGAAAAAAATATAAATACAATTTTACGGCTGGCAACATTGTAAATTTTTTTTTCTAATATATGCCAAATATAAAGATTCAAAGCAAGCGAATAATTAGAAATGTTCAGGCGCAGCATCCGCGAGTGATTGATGTAGTGGAAGTCGGTTACCGCTTACCGCCTCGCCCTCTATTGCCAAAGCGACAACTTGGAGACATTAAGAATATTTAAATTGTAAATTGCACTCCAGCACTGAATACCCATTTTCTAAAACTTCAACTTTCGAAATTGCTACATTTTATTTTAAAACATTTTAAATACATTCATCGGTATGCTCCAAGATTCACATGTAAATTAACATTTATTTACTTAAATATAGGACGACATTGATATTACGTAAAAAAATGTTATTGTTATTGATCATATCTCATCACACCATATTTTTTTTCTACTATTGATAATTAATAAATATATATTATCTCTGAATGTAGTATAAATTTTCTTAAAACAAAGTTTTACAACGTTATAGCTATTATTATTTTTTCTAGCACATTTACTAGACAGTCGAGACTAGAGACTCGAAGACATGAATAAATGACACAAAGACAACAAGTTCGCAACAATAAGACTCATAGATACCGAATATAACAAACTAAAGAGCCGGCCTGATTGAATCATCCGGCTGTTCTTTGTCATAAATCCGACAACGACCGGCCGTCCAACAATACGTCCTGAAATTGTTCCATTTCTCATTTTGTTACTCTCCCCTTTAATCTCGCATCCGTAGAAAAGTGGATCAGCGTTGCAAAAGGGCATTGCAGTGGAGACTCGTCCTGATTAATGTATTGTGTAAGTAGGCAGCCGCAGTATCGACTGCGTTTACCCCACTTAATAATGTACTTAAATAATATTTTTTATATGTTGTGAGAGAATCGATTCAAAATAACGAACAAAGGTTATTTAAAATTGGAAATTAGCATTTTTTTTATTTTAAATATCATATTATGCATATTACCTTATACCAAACATCACAATTACATAACTGGAAAATTTGGTGGAGTTTCGACTGTAAAAATTTCTCTTTAAATCAATGTTATTATTAAAGAATTAAAATTTTAAAAAGGTGCAATATTCGAAAAAAAACTGGTAACGTCCATAAATCAAGCCGAATTAGGCTTTCATAAAAATAAAACGAGTACCTACATAATCTTATAATTCCTGCAAGTCAAAAGTCGAAAACAACCATGATTTGAGACGCTAACCAACTGATCCCAGGATAGAAGAAAACAGAATGTCTTAAGAGCGGGATAATGTTAAATTTATTACAGTGTTAAAATGTTTACGGATATCGCGCGGCGCAACGCTGTGCGGGGGCCTGCGGGGGGGGGGGGGGGGAGAGCTCCACTCACCCTTGTAAACACGTTTTATTGGCTTTATAATATGTTTTACGCGTGACGTTTAACAAACGATCCCAGAACAGCGTCGAATTATTTTTACGGCACGTACTCGCGGAGCACGGAACATTGGGATGTTTGGTACACGAGGGATTTTGTAATTACACCTCTTATATAAACAGTTTCATTCTTTGATGTTAAGCGAACGCGAATTTTATTATTTACTCTATTTAATTTTAAATAAATTTGAATGTTAAAAATCGTGAGAAATTCTTAATTAGATAATGAAATATTTCTTTACAGAAAAATTGCAATTCCGAGCTAATTTTGAAAATCAGTAAGTAAAATATGTGTTGTGTTTGCTCTGGAATGCAGCGTAACGAACAATTGTTCGCTCTAATACCAGTCAACCACTTGATGAAGGTCCAGTCCGCACCCTCTAGCCGCCTATTTCCTGTCAGCGTTACCACATAAATGGTTAGTAAATAGTGATATGTCCTGTTATGGACAATATAACACAATAATACTTGTATTCAATTATACATTTTTGAACTGCCAAAATATATATAGGCATACATACATACGAGTACATACATTGAAGTGAATCCGTTCGATTGTGTAATTAATTTACACAAAAAAAAAATTCAAACTTCTCGTAATAAAAAATAACAATGACAATGTAAATAAGTATATCTAATATATCCAACCAAATCAGCTTCACGCTGTATCTCACAAACAAAAGAATAGGTAGATGGAACCTAGTGTTAAAACACAACGTTCCCCACTTTCCGCCGAATTCTAGAGGCATTGCGTGTTTAGTATATACATATACTTAAACATAAAAAAATTAAACTAGAAATTGACTGTCACCACGTTTATTAAAGGTAGAAGCTGTTTATATAAATGCAAAACAGATCGGCAGCTTGTCAGTTCGGCTCAATGCAGATTCTGTCGATCGAATATGGATTTAGAATTTTCCCCATTTCGTACGCTCCGGGACTCACCCTCGTATTCTATAGACGCGGTTGGACAGCCGAAAAATAATCTTTACGGAAGGTAATTTGGAAGTAGGAATTTATATTACATTTTTAGAAAATTTTAAGTCAATGTAATAAAGTAATTTTTAATATTAAAGCGACTACGAAAGGTGAAGATTTGTCATAATATAAATATTTTTATAAACATGGTAAGTAATAAACATAGCGTAATGATAATATTAGTCAATGAACCTAAATCGAATAAATGTGGAATTAATATTGTATTATCATTTTTATAAAAACATTGAGTTAAAAAGTAAACATGTCTTTGATTTTTTTGTATAAATAAGATTTTACAGAAGCACGTAGTTTCCGAGAAAATAAGATTAAAGCGCCATAAACTCGCAAATGCCACGAGTAAATCTGCGGTAGTTTCTCAGGATTTACTAAAACTCGTAGACTCGACTCGAAATGGCATAAAACGTAAAAGGTAATCCAGTGCGTCTTAGCCTGATCTTCGGATATTTGAATTTGTGTTCGATGTTAAAATATTTCCCTTCAATCTCCCCCTACCTCCGCCCGACTCCCGAGTTGCGGCTGGATCTAATCGGAGGGATATTAAAACTTTCCGCCCGCACTACATCTTTTGTGCTAACTGGAGACCACGACCCTACGAGACCCCTGCTTCATTTGTTTGTCTCTTTTTAGATTTATAAACATTTTGTATAGCGTTGTAAAGAGATATTTAAAGTTTAGTTATTGATAGAAACTATAATTTTATTATTATGCCAGTTACATAAAGAAAAAATAACTAGAAGTTAAAATATAAAATTAAAAATAACAAAAACTTGACTGCATAAAACTAAAAAGATAAAACGATTAAAAGTCGGGATTCATTTAAATTTTACGGGGCTCTGTGTGAAGATTTAATTGATTGAACAATACTACTACTACTACTAATAAATTAAACTATATGTATAATTCTTATAAAAATTAAGATACAAAATGTTTATATCCAAATAAAAGAAACATTAAGCACAATGTTAATGGCCGTAACAATAATTAAGAGGTGTTCGTTTTGAAACCGCATTGTACTGGCGAGATTTAATTAGTGAAACGACAATTCCGGGGCGACGCCGGGATCTCAACATCTTTCCTCTTCACTCTAAAGGTACGTACAGATGAAAAATATTTAAAATGTTTATTTTTTTATGATTATGCTGTTATTTTTATTCATTAAATTGATTTAACGTTTTACGTATTATAATGAATCTTATATACAAATTTAACATAAAATTTCTAATTATTAACTGAAATAAACGGAAAATAATATTCGTTAGAGAAATAACACAAAAATTCCAAGTTTGGATATAGGTACAATAAAATATGAGAACTAAAAATAAACGATATTCACCTTTCGTATTTACGTTGCGCTCAGTACGTGTACACACTCGTATAAAGGTTGTCTGGTATTATAGCAAATGTGGGATGAATCTAAAACCAAGAGAATTTAATTACGAAGGCATTACAAGCGTAAACGGACATAGCTATGGATTATATAACTTAGTTTTCTTTAAAAATCTATATTAGAAATATAATATATAAGTAAATAAATGGATGGAGTTTCCTTTTAATATATGTATATACCTACTAGTAACATAGTATATAAATAAAAAGTTTGTTATAGTAGGTAGTAGGAGGAGTTTTATAATAATATTTATTTGATATTTCAAAATCCCTATGTTTACTTTAATATAAAAAAAAACATTAAAGTCAATATAAAAAAATATAACGTAGCGACGAACAATGTGTCTTACTGTATAATAATATGCTTCACAAAAAGACTCCGATAATACGACACGTCTGGGACTACTGGTAAATCGGATTTCCCTATCTCCCCATATTTGTATTCGAAGCCCGATCCATCTAATATTTCCTTCCAACTTCGCCGCCGCTATCTACGTTGCTTCCTGACACTGAATCTAATCGGAATAGATATTAAAACTTGCTACAACGGGCTCCTTTTTTCCCGAATAAGGCAAAAGTAATTTTGGCAACAAACATTTTGGGATGCCAGGGGAATTATTGTAAAATTGTTTGACAGATAAATTATTTGTTACAATTGTTTATATTATTTAAATATGATGTGCACACACTCTATATTATTGTATATACATTTATGTACCTATAGTAATCGAGTAAAAATTACTTAAACGAGAACTGAGGGACTAATGACTAATGTGTTACGTGTACGTGTTTTTTTTAATTTATTTTATCTTCATATATAACCATTATATAATGCAAAGACACTTTTAATCTAACACATCCTTAAAATCAACAAATGTATGGCAACATTTGTATTTGAACCCACAACAACACGGTAGTTCAGTCTAGATTTGTCCAACTAAGCATATTTTTTTATTTATAGCTGCATTATATATTATACTTCCTTAATCAAATTTTGAAAATACTTTAGATATTTAATGCTTAATTAATTTATTTAAATTAATTATATACGTAACTTAAGATTTAAAACAAACATTGCGATTTTAAGTGAAAAATATTAGTACTCTTAAAGAAAATTCAAAAGAATTAATTGAAACAATCTTCAAATAATTTCGCCAAATAAGCATTCCAAAACCACGCAAAATTAAACCCCTGGAGTTCAAACTTAAATTAAATGTAGTATATTTTTTACATTCTTCAATGCTTTTTTAGTAACAGTGCGCCAGGTATGCTTATAATAAAAAAAGAGAAAAGTCTTTGATTCTGAGTCTATTCATGCAAAATAGCAAACCTTGTTACGAGATATGCTCTGAGACTGACTATTCGTCTGAAGATATAAGAACAAAAGAATTCATCTTTTAGCTTTTGAACTTACCAATTTAATTTATGTTAAATAATTATAAATATGTATGTTGTTGTTAACTGTACTTAAGTACGTACAGGTTGTTTTATTAAAATAAAATTAAAAACTTTATATATTTTTTTATTTTTAAAATATTAATTACCATATGTTTTAGAATTTATATGATTTTACTCATCGCCGATCTAGCTCAACCCACGTTTATTTAATGTTAATGTTTCTGCTATAATCAATAAATATGCAAATATAATGTCTATACATGCGACTATTCGCAGCTTCGCTTGCTTTGTAGCAAGTAAATTTGATTGAGCATCATTTTAAAAAGAGACTTATTTTGTGGTAACGTCTATTTTTATTTCAGTCGCCGTAGAAAGTAGCCGTTCCCCGCGAAATTCCAGCGGGCCTTTCTTTAACGGACTTGCTTTCAACCTGACCCTCTCTGTTTTGTAATCCCCTTGCCTTATCAAAAGAACTCTACAAAAATTAAAGGACTTCTTTCGTAAGCCCGGATTAGTTACTGTTACAAAACCAGAGTTAATATGTAATATAATTGAATAAATATAAATAAAATAAAAAAAAATACCTTAAATTATCATAGTGAAAAATACAAACAACTGGAATGACTTTTAACTTTACATACACATCAACTAAAATAACCTTTACTTGTTACAGTGTTCCAAAACTCATAAAATATTTAACAAAAGATTCCCGACTGCGCTCATCTCCCGAGAGACGCTTCCAACTTCACTACTTAGCACCTAAGTAACCATTTTCGTTTAGATTCTATCGACTGAACGGATGTCTACATTTAATAATAAGACGACTAGTAAATGGAAAATTGTGAAGTTTCAAATGTCAATTGTCAATTTGTGTGCCAGATATATTTTAATTTCTTTCCTCTAGTGTTGAGGCAAAGCGCGGCGTTAAGTTCCACATCTCAACACGCAATGCCTCCAGTATTCATTGGAAAATGAGTACCGAAGAATCTTAACACTAGGTTCCCTCTACCTACGCTATCGTGTGATAAAGCTGGAAGCTAAAAAAATCTAAAACAAAAATACACACAGCATTAAAGACTAATGCTTAGTGTATTTTTTGTTATATGTAAAAACACACGTGAGAAGTGTTCAATTTCAGCTTGTGCGAATTTGTTTCAATTTAAAGGTTGAGAGGCGGAAACGCTGTGCAGCCGAGCGAGTCAATGGCCATAGCTGTTGCTTTGTACGCTGCCACTGTTTGGTTGAGTGAACCGTTGCTGTCCTGTCTCATATCACTACAAACACTTGTATGGTCTGTAAGGTAATATTTTCGAAAAATATTTTTAAAAATGTAACCTCTAAATGATCAAGTTGATTCTATTCTCCTACTTCAGCATGAGATTTAAAATGTACCATTAAATCATTAAGCGATCGTAAAATTAAATTCTTCAAATCCAACATGATGAAGAATAAACTGTAAAGTGTAGTTATTGCGATGCTTGAACGATCAAGTTTTGTCGAGCACTCGCTCAACGTTCATCTGTCCTTCACGATTGTTGCGCTAAGAATAAATTGCTATCTGTAGATATCGTTCTTGTTGTTAAACTTTGAGGACCATTTATATATTTATAGTACAACGTTAGAAGCATATTCTTCTTGTTTTATAACAAAAATAACTAAGTACCTTACTTATATTAGTAACTACCGTACAAACCATATTATATTTAAATATATATATTTTAGTGCACCTACTTTATACTGTGTGGGGAACGGAGTGTCTTAACACTGTGTTCCCTCTACCTACTCTGCTAATTTATTTTATTTTTTTATTTACTTTATACTCATATACACATTACATTGTTTTACAAATATATATCAATAATAATATATTCTGCCTCTTATAGTGCAGTATTGTAAATCACAACGACCTTCATTGTTGCCCACGCACACGATGTTGTCAAAGTATAGAACGAAGTGTCTTAACACTGAGTTCTCTCTGATCAACTTTACTTAATATTTAAGACGAATGAATAAAAAAATATCCAATACAAATTGATTTATTGAATGTCTGATATCCTGGTCACATAGAAACTTTACTTACAATATCTTATTCAGGAAACTTTCGATTAATAATAAAGTGGCGAAGTTTGTTTCGTTACTCCATGTATTGAATGTCGCGGAGTGCTCGTCTATTCACCGATCAGTCCTGAACTTTTTAATTAGTTTAACAACAATAATAGGCAGCCATCTTGTTAAATTGAACTATCACTTCGAATTTGGATCTTTGATTTAACAAATCTTTGTTATAATAATTTAGAATTATGTGTAAAATATCTATGATATATATAGAAATAAGTTTCTATATATATAATTATGGGAAGACTAGTAACGACCAGCGTCCAGCGTCCGGCGGCCAGTGTTCAATTCATGGACATCGGAAAGTCATCAGTTATGTAGGGCGTATCGTCGCGCGCCATGTGGCCGGCACTCTTCTACGTAATTTTTCCGCAGGCTGTTCCACAATTTCCCAAACAACGTCCGCCTCGCTGCTCACTCACCACTTTAATTTAAAAAACCAAATGCTAACATTCATAACGACGCGAAAAATTTGTACGCATAATATATTTGATTGTTGCGATAATTTCATTCCCTGCTATGAATAATGCAATAATACCCTCTCTGAATATGTTTTTTTGCGTACAAACCAGCAAATTTAACAAAGCTCAGTTTTTAGTAAAAACAGAATATATTATAATATAATATTTATAGTTGCTATCGACTATACTGTAGTCTGTAGTATTGACGTCATACCCCGTCAATCCTGCATATGAATAAAACCGCGGAAACTAATAGCAATAAAAGAGAGTGAGAGCTGAAGCACTCTGATACGTACAAAATTTAATGCAAATTGAACGAAAAACATTGATGCTCGAAGTATTCTATAAATATTTTTCAGATACAAAATAAAATACACTTTATTTAAAGCAAGTCGCACGGCATTCAATTAATTGACGTTTTTAAAATAAGCTTTACATATAAAACGCGCTCGCAACTCATGATTATTTATATTATAAATATTTTTTTATTGAAATAATATTAACTAATTAATATTGACTTTCTCTTTCTGTAGGGTTATTGCTTTTTACGTTATATTTCGTGTTTCCATAATAAAAATATTCGTAGTACACGACAGAGAAGCCCTCATAAAAAGTTATGCTCCATTTAGTTACAGCCAAGGCATATTTAGTTTTGGGAGCCGGTGCATCATATTGCTTACTTAATAAACTTAATAAGAAAGCAAATGAAAATTTTGACATATGGAGATATTAGGATGTTATATGTATATATTGTATTATTTATAATATATATATATATAGACTAGTGGACCCGAACGCGGCTACGCCCGCTTGTACTATACGAATATTTGTTAAATATATTTATGAAATTATTTTCAGCTTTCAATAGAGAGATGCGTTAAGCAAGCTCATTTTGAGTGACGTTTTCTAACAACAAACGTTGCTTAGCAACGGTCGGTTGTTATTAACATGGCGGAATAAATTGCATGTCAAATTAATAAGTATTTTAATATATTGGTATATATCGAAAATATTACAAATATAAGAAAAATAAGTATCCTATGTTCATTCCGAGACCCTCAAGTATCTCTATATGAGTATTTTATCACAATCAAATTAGCGGTTTGGCCCTGATTGCGTAAAAGATAGACAGACAGACAGAGTTACTTTCGAATTTATAATATAGGTATGGATGGATGGATGGATATACATATATGACGAAGGACTTATGTATGAGGGTTTTTGAGTTGAGAGTTTTTTAGTAGTTTTAGTTTAGTTTAAGTAGTAGTTCATATGAATTTATTATTTTATATTATATTTTAATGAAAAATAAGTAAAGAGAATAATAAGTGCCATATCGATATACGTCTAAATAACTTATATTATTACCATATAATTAATGTTAATAAATTAATCTCACGTTCAGAAGACAAATTAGACGCAGCCTGCTCGACTAACGACGGACTATTTGGATTAAATGGAGGGTTGATGTTTATGATTTACGGAGGCTTGTATAATTGTGGCGCCTGGCGGCCGCAACTGTCGTGCCACACGACGCTACGCTGCTTGTTTTAACACCTCTACACTTTGTTCGGAAGACTTACTGGCATATTTCAAACTCTGATGACTGCTAAAATCTATATTCTTATGTATTTGTAATAACTATTAGCCAATTGTATAATTATTTCTGTTTCATTACATATATTTTACAGAACGTGAGCTTTGCTTGCATACAAAAATATATATAACTATATATATTATAAAAAAGTATCAAAACGTTTTATAACCTATATTCCTTATCTGCTAAGACAATTTCTACTAGACATAAAATTTTAAACAAAAAACTTGAACAAGTAAAAATTTACCACAGTAACATATTATTTAATTTCACCAAAGCCTGTACAGGTGATTATAACAACATAATATACATACGCGTAAAAGCATTTCACTTAATAAACAATTAATTTTCACTTAGCTCTCCATTATAGAAAAGTTATTCTAAATGCTCCCCCTTCTCATAGTGTAGTGGAGCATGGTGAAAATAGACGACGATAGCGGTAATAAAACATGATAATCAAGTTCAAAACGTGGAAACAACGCGACGTAGCCGGCATGTTGACTATTCATTATAACATCTCGCCATAAGACAAACAATCCTCTGTTATGTTATTAGATTCCCTCTATAGTGGAGGTATTCTGCTGTCTGTACTTATGTACGCGCTAACTATATATGTATGTAACTGTATATGTACTACGACTAAATATTCTTTTTTTATGTTGTTGATTTTCTTTTACACTTTTGTCATTAATTTATAGACATTGATTGCTGTTGGGATCAGTGTGTTTTTTAACATACTAGAGGAATTTTCCATTTTGTTTTTTTTATTTCTCTAGTGTTAAATTTTTTTTTTTGAGTTGAGCTTATCTTCTTACCAGTTTTTTCCACGTGTATAAATATCGTG
>DWNA01003015.1:0-10676 GCA_018249835.1 Heliconius besckei
TTTGTATCTATGTCAAGAGCCTTTATCTCAGGAACACTTAAGAGATCTACTCTCTTATTAGATCTTACTATCTATCTATATGCTAAATGCTACTGTCTCTACATACCTCTTTCGCCTCGTCTACCGACTTCAATATCTCTTCATATATGACCTCCAGAGAGCCCTCATGCTTTTTACTTGATGTCGCCCAGTATCATCGATACTCGGTCTCGAATGAGGTCTCCTCCTGCCTCCATTACCAGTCACTTTTGCTTCATAATTTTTTTCCCATTCTCACTCTCTCGAGGTCCCCAACCCACCTGAGCACGTTTTTCTTCATTCTCACCGTTACATCCTAATACCTGCCATTCTGTGTATCTCTTATTGCGGATTGCATCTCCATAGCATTTATATTTCTCTCATTCTTCTTCTGCAGCAACCACGTTTCGTTGCCATATAACATCGTCGGTACCAGCATTGCCTAGTGTCTCTCTCTTCCCGGAAGTAAATACGCCTTTCTACATCCATTTTGTATCTTAATATTATATTATTAAACATTAATTTAAGAATATATATTAAAAAAACATCTGGGACGTTTATTAAATATTTATGTATTTAATAATTTTAAAATGATAAGCATTTGTATTACTAAATATAGACTTAAATTAAAACAAGATTTGTTTATCACCTACCCACCTAGGTATGTAATATATATGTAAATCTAAAAATGTATACTAAGTGTATTTTAAAATTAATAAATAAAATAATATTGAATATTTAATTGTTAGAATAGATATTATTTAAATAGATATATTTAAATGGTGTTTTATAAGACTATTAAATTGTATGTTCTTATATATGATTTTATAATACGGCGTCCAACTGTTACATTTACATTCGAACAAGACTAAGTATTATTTGCGTAGGCAGTTTATTAAATTAAATAAAAAAATCATAATTATTAGGAATTTTATATCATACCTGCAATGAGGTAATCATAATAAATAATAATTTAGGCGCAAGGGGCACACACATATGACTGTAGGCGTGACGGGATGTGGGTTCGATTCACCCTAGAGCTGACAAAAAGTATATAATAATAAATAATAAGTAAAAGATAATAACGATTGCGAGTGAGTGGTTAGTAGAGGAACTCAACGTCGCGTGTTGTCTTGCCAGACTTGGGAAATGAAAATAACTCCTTCGGCTATGGTTTGAACTACACCACAATAAGCTTTAATTATAATTATATAGAAAAATATATCTTTTCTCAGTATTTTTAAATCTATCATAAATAATATTTACAAAAAATCCGAAAACTTCAGTTATTTTATATTATTATTTTTTTGTAAATATTAAAAGATGCAACAATGACATAATTATTGTGAGAAATACTTAGTTATCTCTCATCAGCCGGCGTATACAAGTAAGGTAATCAGCTGCGAAGGTAATCACACAATCTACCCGACTGGAGCAGTTCCAGAGGGGTCGTTATCTAGATGTAGCCAATCAACCCTATTGATTGACTTTTCATATTCTATGGAACAGGGAGTTTTAATGGTAAAAACACACAATTAATTCTATTCATTATTGAAAATTTATTTATAACTCTTAGTTATTTGTCAATAGTATTTATTAAAAGTATAATAAAAATAATAGTTAATGAGAACATATCAGTAACTGAATAAAATTTCAACATAAAAGCTAGTTTTTTATTTGTCTTTATTTACATTAAAAGTATAAACACAAAAAAGAAAAAGAAACTCCAAATCATACTGTCATATTTTCATAAATTATTTTGTCATCAATCCATTAGTATTAAATTGTAGTACAAAAAATAATATTTTGTATAAATATGCTTAAGAACAATTATGAGGTTTGCCACGCCCGCTCACGCCTCCGGACGCCCACGCATCGATCCTTAGCACATTGATTAATATTATTGATTTCGGCTTCAACTATACGATATACAATATTTTAAAATAAATCAATATTTATTTAGCAATATTTCATTTCTAATATGTGTGAAATATGCTGAATTTTGTGGTACTTATATTACAGGCAGACGGGTGAAGCTGCCTAACTATAATAAATTAGTATAAAGTATTATTCATTTAAATAACACAAAAATGGAATGGAAGGTTTATTAAAATAGTATATTTTATAACATATAAATAACCTTAACACTCGTACCTAATTATTATTACTATGTATACACTTAATATAACCTAAAACTATATACTAATACTGTTTAATACGTCATTTTAAATCATAGATATTAACTATTTGTTACCAAAACTTAATGTAATAAAACATTTCAACAAATAATTGAGTAATAAAATTGATAAAATGGATGTTCCATAAAAATATAATGTAAAATTGTCCGCAAAAACAATTGACCTCATTGCCGTGAATTACTTGTGTATCGCCTTAACCCCTAGACATCGTAATATAACCTCGTTGTCGTAGAAAGGCACTTATGGTACGCGCGCGTTTTTCCCGGCGTTATGGGCGCCCCTACCGCGCCCGGCGGGGCTCCGGCCGCCCCCACTTAACGCAATTTATTACAAGAACCTTTAATAAATAAATAACTATGGAAAATTCGATGAAATACAACACAGATGTGTGGTACATACGTAGCTAATATAAAAACTTTATATACTTAGCCCTATGTCAAACAAAATAAATTTTAAAAAAAGTAAAAAAAGTATCTTCGGTATTTAATAATCTGTCAAAACTAAATTGTCAACCATTTCACGAATATGACACTTGTTATATATCTTTAAAAACTTTATTAATCTATTCTTTTTATTATATTGTTAGATAAATATACCTAGATATAGATATTCAGATAGGTATTAGGATGCAGTACAAACAGAGATCGTACAAAAAGCATAAACTCATTAGTAAGGCCCGACCAGGAGCACAAGAATTAATGAAGGTGAACAATAATTTAGGGTTTAATTAAAAGTGCAGCCCCCCACTGCGCCGCCTCCGCGCCCGTTCAAATTATTATTTCTACATAATTTGTGAAAGATGTAATTTAATAAAACTCCCCACCTTCCAAAAACAATGGCGGTGAATTAAGATGCTCTAAAATGAACAATGAACAAGTTGTCGCAGATAAATATTTTTAAGTTGTGTTGTTTTTCACAAGACTAAAGACATTTGTTTTGTATGACAATGAAATATGCAAATATATGTTTTATAAAGGATAAATTGTTAAAAAAAATAACAGAATGTTATAATACAATTTAGTGATGTTATTAATAAAGTTTCATTATAGAGGATGCAATGTATCTACTTAATTGCAAGCAAAGATTCAATACGGGACATTTGTAGTATTTTAGCTATATGTGTAAAATTGATTAGATTTATATACAAACTACATAGATAATTAAAAATATAAATAGTTACAAAACTCAACTATAATACCGTTATATTTCAATTTATCAAAAACAAAAGGAAACAGCAACAAAGGAATCGTAAACGTGTTTTCTCACAGGTATCGCGTTGAACACATGTGTTTCCGCGGACCCCAACCCAGCGTAGCCGCCGAGCGCAGTGGCGATTATTTCCAAATCATAGTGATTATGCACTACACTACAATAAAATTCAACGAAAAGACCTCGTTAATAGGAACATTTAAATGCAGCGAAAAGACACATTGTTAGTAAGAATATTTATTTTTATCTGTATTCAGTAGTAGGATATTTAGGAGTTACAGGTCACTATCTATATAAATTAAGTTCAGTACGAATTTTTTTTTTACTTTTAAATATTTTTAGAATTTTCGTCTCTATTGATTTTTTTTTTATATTTTCATATTTTCGTATGGGTGGGTTATAATTAATGAAATTATTATAATTTGAGTTCAGCAATTCAAATTAAATTCTAAGAAACATAACTTAATATTGTCTTAATAAAGCAAATAGTTGTCAAAAAAATTAAACTATTGTTTAATATCGATAACGTACTAAAAATATCGCATAGTGTATCGAATATGTGAAATCAATCGCTAAGAACATACAACAATGCGCTCGTGACGATTTAGTCGCGGCGCCACCCTTGGAGAAACAATACAGAAATATGAAACCAAACGGAAGTGCAGGGACCCCTGGGATGAGGTGATTTTCTTATACACATTCCACTACACTCCGTGCAAAGAGGGCTAATGCTCAGTTCTTGTTATTGAAGTCAACTCGCGACGTCCATTGTTCAAGCGTGTAATTATCCGGCGTTTTATTGTTACGCGCAAAATCAAAGAATATGTTATAGGTATTCATTTTCCCCTGACTTTTGACTTGGACCGTATTGAACTCTATGGAGAACGGTTAAATCTTCTCACGGGCTATTGCGTGTTTAAGTAATTGTGCAAGTTCTTTTAGTTTTATATATATTAAGAATTTTCAATATTCATTTGCTGAAGAAATTTAAAGGGTAAACTTTAACTCTAAATAAAATGGCATACCTATTTAAAATATATTCTAGTAAAGCATATCTACTGTTTATTTTTTTATTAAATAGGTATATATGTTTCTTATACATTTCATATTACCTACACAATCTCTAGAAATCAATCTTCATCTAGATTTTTAAAAGATTTCTAAATTTAATTAAGTGCAAATTATTTATCAAATGCTACTTTACTAAATTAGAGACATTTGATTATGAATTCAATTTTACGGTGACTCGTTTTATATTTTTATTTATTAGAGGCCAGTCGGTGGTTCGCGGGCACATAGTGTGACCGCTCCTCAACACGCAATGTCCCCAGAATTTGGCGGAAAATGGAAAACGGGAAAGGTTCCCTCCCTCTGCCTGCGCTGTTGTGTGCGGGTTACAGCGTAACACTAATAAAAAAATTAAGTATAATATTGGCATATACACCTATCCCCCGATTTACACGGTACTTTTTTTACACGTTTTCGCTTTTAAACGGTTTTCCAAATAAGTTTTTTTTTATCGCACTCTTCTAAATGATTTAATTTTCCATATTCGTAAATTACAAGTGCGTGCATAATTTAGATTATTATTATATATATTAAATTAACGGCTGTGATTAAAGTAAAATTTAGAGGGGGAAATGCGAGAAATTTTTGAGAGAAATGATGGCAGTTTACCAAATAGGTTTAATTAAAATAAAAAAACATTTTAATTTGAATAAAAATTAATTATTAAACTTTTGTTAAACAGTCTAGTTATGGTGAATTAAAACAACAGGTTGGTGTTGTACAATAAAAAATATTGAATAAACACAACTGTTAAATAGCAAAATTATGCATTTTCTGCAAGCTTTTCGATTTACACGGTTTTGACTTGAAAATTTTTCATTTTCGATTTACACGTACTTCTCAGGAACGTATCTACCGTGTAAATCGGGGGATAGGTGTATTGTTAAAATTATTAATTGTTGTGTCTTAATATCTTTATACTTATTGTTACTTACTAATAATTATCTTTCAATATTTCCCCCATATTACTCAATGGTGACAGTGCCCATTCTTAACGTTCTGCCTATTTATGGATACTCTATGGTGCTGGAACTGAAACAACCCTATTTTCACGAGCAACAGATCTAACTATAACTAGACAAAGAAAACATTCAAACTATTATATTGAAAACCTTATTCATAAAAAAAATCAATGCAACACGTCTCAATTGCGCCACGATAGCGGCAATTCATATTCATAGAATTAACGAAGAAATAAAGAATAAGTATTTGAGCAGAAGAAATTTCCGTATGCTCCATACTAAAGACCCGAGGACTTCGAGGACTTCCACTTCTCTTACAAAAGTCACGTGCGCATGAGTGCTATTATATAGCCATCTTATATGTTCATTTATATTTCACTTGTTCCAGATCGTTGCTCTAATCGGGCTCGAGTGACACTTGGAAAATTGGCGAAGTTAAACTTATTGACGTGTGCCTGTAATATAATAGATTCTTTTATTTATTTAAGTATGTAAAGGTTTTTTTACATAAATAAGATTTAATAATAATTTGGTTATTTATACTAAGCTGTAGAAATTTAGGAACAATTCATTATCTTTACTAGCCTAGTAAATAGTATGCACAATTATGAATTCATCATCATCATTCATGAATGTTATCGCCGATATTAGTAACAACATGTACATGTACCACACAGTTTATTATGTCCAAAATAAAAACAATCTTTTAATATTGAACTGATATTTTTTTTAATTTAAATTTATTTTTTTACATTTCAACAAATTATGTCTAAAAATGCTAGTATCTAGTTTAAAAAACGGAATTAAAAAATATCTTTAAAATACCGTTTAATGAATTGGCGCATTGTCTTGTATTCACAACTCTACAATCACGGAGTTGAATGAGTTTTAACTGAACTTTTTTCAACAAATATAATTTGTTTGATTTGTAAAGATTGAATGGTCCGCAGTCGGTCTGTATGCGTCTCCGACTCACGGCACGAATCATTGTTTGGTCTTCACGGGAGACCCAGGAACCCTGCCATTTTCCCCACAGGGTTCCGCTAAAGACCGACCATGTTAATTTAGAAGTCACCAAATGTGCTCATAAAATGTCGACACTAAGAGGCCTATGGTTTGTTCGTTTGGTTTGTTATATTATATAACTAGCGGACGCGCGCAGCTTCGCTTACGTATTTAGGGATGAATTCTAATAAACCATGAAACATGTGTCCAAAAGATATTCAAAAGTTTAGGTACTGCATTTCTTACATTATATTCGATTTCGATTTTCAAATAATCGAAATAAATTATTTTTTAACAAGTTGTTACTAATATCGGCGATAACTTTCACGTCCCTAATTGTTATAAAAATTTTAGAATCGCACATGAAATATGAATTTCCATTTCCATTCTTTACACTTTCGAGTGGCGGCAATTGATCGAGTCATGCTAGTTCAAAACAAATTATCGAATTCTGCGGTGCGCTCTCGTAACTAATTGCTTTGGACGTGTCTCTGCGGGTTCCATTTTTAAAAAATAGCGCGTTTTCAAAATGGATCCCGCAGAGACAGCTGTGAATAGACGCGCTTGCGTTGTCAACAACTGCGATCGCAACGCCCAACGGTCGCGCTTGCGGCAGACCAGCGACCACAGACCACCGCTCCGCAGACCCTGGCAATAGCCGGAATTAATGCCAGGAGGAAGAAGAAGATTATAAAAGAGAACGAAAATAATGTTGAATAGCAATGTTCAGGACAACATCTTGTCAGATGTTTCAAAGCTTTTATATTAGGTATGTATATAATGTAATTGTAGGGTATATTATATTTCTTATGTTAAGTCTTTTATTACGTTATTATAAGTATTTTGGTACCTACTTCTTTAACTTCACTCTTTCTTCCACCCCAGGTAGAGAGAAACCAGTGTCTACGTCCTCGGACTCTACATTTTTCGATATCCGCCCAAATTCTATACATGACATGTTGAGTAGTGGAATTTAAAACCAAATTTTGTCAGGCTAGACCAGTGAAATGAAGAAAACATCTGGAAACCCAAAACCATCACATCTACATATAGTTAGGTGCTATCTCTCTGTGACACTCCACGACAGCCTCTATTCTATAGGTAGGTATTTATTAATCCAAAATACTATTAAAACTAAAACATATCTAAATACATATAATTAACATTATAAAATAACAAAAATCGTAACTAATTTGCTAAGAGTTCATAAGAAAACTCCTTACATTTCAATCAATAGGTATATAAAATATGAAAAAATAATATTCTCAAAGTTAGTTAATTTATATTAGTAAATACCATTTAATATTTGCTACTCTAAAATAATAACTGAAATCTATCGAAAAGCATAAAACTTAAAGTAAATTGACTTCTTGACCTTACTATTCAAATAAAAATATATAATTATATGTTTTTAAATATATTAATATAATTATTACAACATTATCTCTACAGATCTAAGATCTATATGGTTTTTCTTATTTAATTTACATTCTAAATTAATAGTGTTTTTATTGGCCATATGCATAAATTATTCTTATATTTGTGACCAAATGTTGGCGGTTATATTACGATTGTTTCAATAGTTTATTAAAACTATTCACTATTTTTCTGTGAGTTTTAGTTTTTAGTGAGGTATAAAAGAGGGGCCGACGATGCTAAGGCACAGCGGGGCCAGCGGGAGGCCAAAACGGTTCCCGGTCATTGCATAAATATAATAATTATGAAAACATATTTTTTGTATAAAATCTACCCATGAAATGCATATGAATATAAAATATTTTGTGTTTGTTTAAATGTTATTAGCCTTGTTACATTTTTATGATCGTCATATGTTATTTGAAATTATTCGTAAAATTCATCCAGCAGTTAGAATTAGGACGGTACATTGATTTTTCCTTTGATTTGGTAGTTACATAAGATAATTTAAATAAAAAAAAACAAAAATTCAGCCTTGAGGTAGAGCGACAGAGAGAAATCAATTAAGTTTTGCATTCATAGAATATGTTTTTTTTTCAGCATCAAATAGCAGGGTAGACAGAGGGAACCTAGTGTTAAAACTCTTTTACGCAATAAATTATATAGATTAGCTTTATCCTCATTTACATTGACTGTGAATAAGAAAATTAGATAATATTTTACAAGTTAATATAAGCAACAAGGCTAAAAAATTGATCCAACCATACCGATCAATAAAATTCCAAAAGTTCATGGATAAAGTCGTTGACAGAAAAAGAATTATAAGGACATGTCCAACCCAACCTTATGCAATTGCAAATTACTAATATTGTTATTTTATTATACGGTTTTATAACCGTTTATACAAGAGTATCGTTTCACAATGTTTTGTATGTTTTTTCAGCTCTACGTTTTCTTTTGCATAGCAGGGTAAAAAGAGAGAAAATGGTCAAATAGTGTCTCCACTCTCCGCCCGAATTTAAGACATTGTGTGTGTTAAGTACAGTGGTGGTGGTATACTGTATAATTTGTATATTCACTTGAATGAAGATTGAACCCACAAGTTGGACGTCTAATATCGTACACCACCTACCTAGATACCGACAATCGAAGCCAACCGCGGTGTTGAGTTTCGCCTCTCAACACACAATTCCTTCAGGTTTCGACCGAAAAAATATACCCACTGTAAGTACTCATAAGTAAGTAGATACTTAACTGAGAAAAATATTTTAGAACATGTAAACTATAAGAAAAGTATTCTTCGTAGATAATTTCCCTCATTCTAACAAACGACTCATAGTTTATTATTGAAGTTATGTTCGAGTTTCCGTTACAGTCGACATAAGAAAAGACGTAGTGGTCTATTAATCAACGTTTATTGGCTTGGCGATAGTCGTTGGATACTTGGAAAATACATTATCTGTGTAATGTCTTTGTAAAACCATTTTATTTCAACTTATTTCATGCGTTTAGTAAATATGTTTTTTTGTTTTTTAGCTTTACGTTGCAGATATCCCGTACACGCCTAGTATTAAGATACTGCTCATTATCTAAGAGTCTCCAACTTGCGGCCAAATTCTGCATGGATTGCATTTAAGGTGGCGGGACTCAACGCCATACTTTTCTTCGTTATCAAGGTTACCTTCGCGAAGCAGGGTATCTACCTAAGGCATCTACCTAAGTAAATGTAAAATTGTGAATGTTTTATGCCAAGGTCAGAGCACGTCTAGCTCCGCCTCCCCAAGCCCGGTGACGCTGTAGAGGCCCATATGGCCAACAGCATACTGCTCAATCGAAAAACGAAAACGGTGTGAATGTTTATTATTAAATTTAATATACTGATATAATATACCTATGAGTAATTTATAAATAAAATGTAACTTATTTGTTAAGGTTTTCTTTAAATATAAAACAAAAAATTATCTATTTATTTGCAAAGTGACTGTAAAATAGACTGGTTGTGGGTTCGATGAGATGAAATATTTATTCAAATTTATATTTCCATTTCTTCGCTCTGGTATCGAGGCCCTCAACACGCAATGCCTCCATAATTCGGTGGAAAATGGAGAACGCAGTGTCTTAACACTAGGTTTCCTCTGCCTACCCTGCTGTGTGCGGGATACAGCGTGAAGCTGATCTAATATCTATTTACATTACATTTACCTATCTAATTGAATAATAAACATAATAAATCTGACAAGTTTTTTTTTTTTTTCATTTTTATTAAACAAACATCTTAATATTTAGTTAGTGAAGGTAATTGGAATCATAAATATTGCATCTTGGTAATTTATAATCCGCGAGAGGCGATCCATTAGGTGAACTGTCGGTACCCTATTTACGCGTACACATAATTCAACGTTATATTGTAGGCGTGGGAGCGGATGGGGGGCATCCACCTGTTTTCTATACTTATTGTGGGGTAGGGTAGGGGAGCCTAGTGTTAAAACACTCCCTGCTTTCTTCCAAATTCTGTAAGCATTGCGTATTAAATGGAAGAACTCTATGCCGCGCTTTGCGTCGATACTAGGGCTAAGAAATGAAATATCTGATTTCCCCGAGTAGGAGTAGAACCCACAGCCTTTCTTGTTCCTTCCTTCAGCCTTGTGCCCCATGACTGGTCTCTCTGCTCTCATTTTCTATTGTTATGAATAAAAAAAATTAAAATGCAATATATATTTTTATTTATTATACAATCAATACACGTAACTTGGAATACTCAATAACCATTTTTCATTAAATAATAAAATACAATAAAAGT
>DWNA01003016.1:0-10672 GCA_018249835.1 Heliconius besckei
TATAAGTCTAATCGAAAATCTATTCTTCCCAAAACAATGATTTTTAATAAATTTTCTGTTTATTTGTGCGTTTGTGCACGCTAATCTCAAAAACGGTTTAACCGATTTAAATGTAGTTTTCATATTGTATTTTGGCGATTGTTAACTATCATTAACATTTTGTGTTAGTTTTCTTTAAATCCCGCTACGATAATGTTTTTATACGTTTCCTAAACGTAGTGTTAAAAATATTGAATAACTCTCTTGCCAAACGCAAATTCTAAGCAATTATTTTTGAGAAGTGGAAATTTGTAAATATCACCCTACATTGATGCTAATAACATACATACGCTGTAACAAGCGTGTAAGAACTTCGACGTAGCTTGATGAGAACGTTAGCTTAGTGGTCAGAGGTCGAAGAACAGCGGGTTCAAATCCTACTATGTTCAAGTTTTATGTTTCCTAAATAAGGAAGTAACTTACTGGTAACTATGCGCTTTTCCGTTGGCCTCCTTAATTAATTCAACTGTCTCTTGATTACCAGTCGGGTTGATATCAACACATACTACAACGCCCCCCAGCTTCGCGAACCTTAGTGCCATTTCTCGGCCCATACCGTGTCCTGCACCTGTTATCTGAGAAAAATAATATATTTATCAGGAAAATAAAAATTAAAACTACATGTTTGCGAGTTTGAAATCTACTCGCGGAGAATACTAGCTGGTGAGACAAAACATTAAAATACATTTTTTCTTAATAAAAGCACCTAATGGTAAGTAATCACCACCATAGCAAATACAATGGTTGTTGCTTTTTCTAAATCAAAGTCATAGCTTATAAACGGTGTGGTCAAAAGTTGAAGATGAATATTTTCAAATATTTATATTACATTTTCATTTAATAAATATTTTTAATGAAATTCTATGAAACTATGTTCGGAATATAAACGTTATTTACGAAAGGTAGTTTATACTATCTATAGAAATAGGTCAAGTGTACACGAAAGGCCAAGAATGCTCGCTGCGTATGGATCTAGTATTTACAGCTAATTACAATTACTTATATATATTTCCATAAATAATCCAGGAGGTCAGTCAAGGCACAGGGGCACAACCGTGTGAATGTAAGCGAGATAGGCTGTGGGTTCTATTGCCACTCAAGGGAAATTAGTATTTCGTATAGGTGATGTATAGAAAAATTGTACATACCAATATTATTTCTCCTTTAACGCTCTTAGGTTCAGGAGGCACGAAGAACTTGTAAATATAGTACATCCATGTCGCATACATTTTCACGAAGAGAACGATAACTTCGAGTGCCAACATTACTCCTTGATAAATCTTCATACCGATGCCTTGTTCGTCGGTCCTGTAGAAAAAAATGGAATTTAAATAAAAATATTGTAATTAAACATGTCATTTTAAATAATTTATGTATATTAAATTACAATATTGTGTATTGAAAAACGTGTAATACATGAGTCGGGTCAACGACTGATATGGCCACAGTAGGCAGAGGGAACCGAGTGTTAAAACATTCCGTTCGCCACTTTCGTATATTAAACTTATTGACACCAGATAACCTTTCGTTCGTAGACATGGCATAATATCAACAATGTTAAGTAATAATTAGTCTCCTGATCTATGCATAATATTAGAAAGATAATATTGCAACTTATACTAGAACGGGCGATGGGTCGTGGCCGCCTTGAAGTTAAAATTTCAGATTTTTAGCGAATTGCACAGTAACTCCAGTCTTTTTTTAAGTAAAATATACACGCAGACAAAACCGTAATTAATTCATGTCATGCTCACAACGATATTTTCTATAAAATTTTCCTGTCCAGTCCTCTACTGCATCAATCAACTTAATAGGCACGTAGCAAATTGCTTTAAATCATCCATCCACTCACATATTATGTCGAATGACAATTGTTGCAAATCTTTGTACAGTTGTAATCTTTCTATATAATGAAAGCATAGAAAAGTCGATTCTGCACATGAAAGATATAATAAATAAATTTTTAACAAAAAGAAAAACCGACTTCTAACAATGAACCAAAAAGTGAAAAATAAGTAAACAAAGATTTTATAACTTTGAAGTTAGTGTCAAGTAAAACAAACAGGTTTAGTAATTAGATATTGTAGTAAGATTGTTGTAGCATTAGTCTGACACCGACTAATTATTTTCTTCAAATAAAAAAAATATATCAAAATCGGTTCACCCAGTCAAAAGTTATGAGGTAACAAACATAAAAAAAAAACACTCGAATTGATAACCTCCTTTTCTTACAGAAGTCGGTTAAAAAAAGGTCGGTTAACATGAATAACTGAGTGAAGCTAAAAAAAAGCATATATCGAATAGCGAGCAGTCTATTTTGCTGTTCGGGTTACTAGCAATATTTTCTAAGAAGTATACCATAGAACAAAGCGATACAAATGTTTTATTATTAAATTATAATATATAGACTTCAAATGATATTAAATATACTTTGTACGCGTCGTGCGTAGGACTGTTAGACGCGATACTACTCACAATGAGCCAAGTGGTGTCTGCGGTATGTGATTAGATAATGAAGTTTTTGTTTAACAATTACAACGGTATTAAGGCTATCAATCAAAATTTCTGTTAGCAATGCACGAGACACTAAAATAGATATTCTGAGTTATTCTATTTCCATTTATATATTTGACTCTTAGAAATGAGAAATAAAAAAAATATGTAGGCAGTGTTAAGACACTCCGTTCCCCACTTTCGATTCGATCTATTTCTCGGAGAGTCTATCTTATTTATTTTTAGTTAAATTGCATTTAAAAATACTATGTACATTCAATATTCATATAATCTAAGTTCATTGTCCACTACTACATGGCCAACAATTAATTTTGTTCCGGGTTGCTGAGTATAAATTATACATATATAATTTTTTCTGCCAATTAAAGACAAGGTCGGATGTCCTTAAATAGAATTACTTGTTATTATGTAATAATTCTTGGAAATATTAAGTGACACTTTATAACCAAATCGAATAATAATTCCAGTACCAAGTTGAACCCTGTGTAAGCACAGGGAACGTAGTGTAAGACACTCGATGCTACGCTTTCATTTTGCTAGCAGGGCGAGGAAATGAAAATAGTTCATTGCGACGAGTGAGAAGCGAGCTCACAACCACCGCGCTTGTAGTCGTTGCACCACTATAGCTTCAACTCAGTTAATTGTTTATTATCTTTTGTCCAAATCCAAATCTCCAAATCCAAATCTCCTCAATTGGAATTTCTGCGCCAAGATAAATTTCTGTCAATCATCTTTTTTGACGCATTAAATAACAAATTTTAAATTCTGTTTCAAACGAACATTAAGTCATTATTGCTAATGTTACATTTTAGTCATATTGACTGGCCAGTCTTAAATGTTAGTGCTCTAACTGCGTAGTCAAGTGGGCTAATTCAAAGATTATGGGTTCGATTTGGATGTATTTATGTATATACTTAAAATGTTTACTACTTCCAATAATATAATCCATGATAACCGGGTTACCAGACTAGCCTTAGTCTGGGAAACCTAACATTCTATAGAATACAATTCGTTTGAATACAGTATAAAAAATCATTACAAACATGTTATTTATTATATTGCTTGATTTTTTTATATATTCTATAAAAAAATATAATTCTATAAATGCATCTACATCATAAACTGATTGAGTTTTTCCTTGCATAATTGCGAACTTCATATAAATAACGTCGAGTTAAGTAATTAAAATGCTGTTATCTGTAGGTAACTTATATTATAAAACAATTATTATAAAGCGGTAAGAGAGGTGGGGGAGACCTCAGTTGACCTTCAAAAACAGAGTATCTAAGATAATGAAGGAAGGTCACGTAAAAAGCATGAGGACCCTCCGGAGGGCATCTATGAAGAAGTTGATGACAGCGGACGAGGTGGAAGAGACATGCAGAGACCGTAGCGTCCGGCGCTCTGTTCTCCCCCGCTAGACATACAAGCTAAATATAAATAAAACATATAAATATAGTTTGGTTAGTTAAACGCGCTAACTGTAACAACTGCTGGTTTGAATAGATTTTTTTCTGTGTTGGATAGCACGGAACGCTAACCCATTGAACCTGCGGTCAGATTTATGACACTTAGAATTTGTCCATGTGGGTAAATTCTCCGGTATAATATAATATTAAAATAATATTGTCGTAGTATAGTGAAAATGTCAAAAACAGATTGTTTAATCTAATATCTCTTAGACAGATTACAAATTCGTTTGTAGTCGTGATATAGAGGAAAACTGGAAATGTGGACGGCAAAGAATATTAAGTGTTAAATAACTGGTTCATCAAGTTGTGACTTGTGTGTCACAATCTAACAAACCAGTATACACTTTAGCCAAATCTGGACGAACTGGTTCTTATGATTGCTATCGGTTGGCTTCGACGATTACACTTATTATGACCATGAAAATAGAAACAAACAAACTTTAGAATTAGTTGAAAATTATTTTGTTTATTAAAATTAAAACGTTTCTAGCAAATCTGTTGGCCCACGACCGCGTATTGCACTCACCTTCACATTGACACACATATTACGATAGGCGTATACGAGTGGAAGTACAGTGAAACGGTGACGTTATGCAATTTCATATGTACGTATGCATATGTATGCATGTACTTACTATTTTTTTAACAGATGAATGCTTACTAAATTGAAAGATGAATACGACTTACGATGTAGGTACGTACAACTTATGGGTTCAAATTCGAAATACAAGACGACGAGTACAAAATCAGCGAGAACAAAGTAGATAATTTATTCTTATCTCGTACTATATGAGTGCGTGAATATATGGTAAAAAATACATGCGTGAGTCATAGGTATGTAAATCAAAGTAAATAACCTCCTTTTTTACAGAAGTCGGTTAAAAATATGACATATATTACATTGTGATATTTAAATGTAAGACTTCTAGAAATAAATATGTAATTTATTAAATTGTACGAGCATTGTTGTATATATTGTTAAAAGATGAAATACAACATCCGTATTTTCATGAAACCGATGATTGAAATTTTTGGAGGTCAAATGCCACACTTAACATTATTTTGTTACAAATTAAATACCATCATTGTGCAGTAGTCTTAAAATTAGCGGAGAGGAGACGGAGTGTCTTACCTCCATGTCCTCTTTGCCGTCCCTGTAAACGTGTTATGAGCAAAGCGAATTAGCAAGACTAACTAACCAGGACAAGTTATTAGAATGCGTTATTTTAAGATTTAAAAATAATTGTACTTTAAAAGGTCTGTCTAGGTTGTCTAACATAACCACTTTACTGCTCACGTAAGCCCTGTAGCTTTCTTTAGGGATAAAGTTACGTAAGTAGTTTAGTTAACAGCTTAAATATTATTGAATGCCTATAATAAAACGAGTAAATATATATGAGGCCAGTCGTGGCGCAGTAATACGTGACTGGTTGTAGGTTCGATCCCCATCCGAGGAAATGAAATGTTTATTTATATTTATATTTTTATTTGGTTGTTGGTGTCGACGTAATTTAGAGATTAGGTACCGATGAGTGAGACCTGCAATTATGAAATGTTTCAAACAATTTTCTTAATCAATTGCAATATAAAATATGTAATTTCACTCTTAAATCAATTATCCAGTAGCAATCATTAATAGAAAATCACGCAATATAACATTTTCCATAGATATTTTTATGCTCCACAGATTTTCTTTCTATTGTATTGTTTAATTAATACAGTATCGTTTTTTATTAAATTCAATGTGAAGAAGTCATGTTTTTCTTGGACTTTGTTCGGTATATTACAATTGCAAATTTTCACAAGACATTTTTCATTCCACGGAAAAGAATGAGTAAAATAATTAAGACATTTTTAAATATACTTACAAAATTTCATAAAAAATGTTTAATAAGCATTTACTGTTTTATTAATTTCTACTTACTCAAAACACAAAACTTTCTTCTTGCCAGATTGTACCATGGACACGTTGAACCACATAACACTAAGCTTAAGTTTAAATACCTGAGACCTATTGAAAACCCACTATTTGATATATACAACTATAACGTTGTAGACCCAAGAAGCGTGCGGCGTCTGAGCCAGACTTTCACTAATGCATGTTGCAGGTGCAGTTGCATAATTGGAGGAAGTTTCGAAAAACTGCAGGCGTCCTGCGTGTGTATCCTTCCCTAATTCCGCTAATATCGATATGTATAGTAAGAATTTGTGTTTATTTATGTACGTCTTACTTTTTTATAAAAAAATTGTCAATTAATTAAAGCAAACAACGCTGACTTTAGTATGGGATAATAATTTTATTTTGTTGGATGATATACTTAAAAACTCATTTTAAATTTGGTACACTCATATATACGAGTATATACCAGTCTGCATAAACAAATCTGGACAAGCAACACCTAACTAACATTCAGTAACCTTTCCGTGCTAAGTGCAGATTTTAATTAATACTGACCGCTGTCAGTAATCCTGTTATTAAAATGAATTATAAAAATCCTACTAATTCTATTATTAAAAAGAATTATAATTAAGAATCTTTAAAAATGGTTGATTTATAAAATATTATTAATATTCATGCAAAGACGCTATTATGGCAGGTTATTGTACTACTACAACCAAAGGTTTTATGGTTTCATATACTCATTTAAAGAAATATTTATAATATTTTTATTTTTTGTAATTTATATAATATTTTTATTTTTCAAATCCACAGTAGATAGAGATAGAGGTACATAAGTGCGGCCATGGTAAAATAAAGTGACGAAAATAGCAAGAAAGTAAGGAGCAGTCATGGCTATAGCGTGAACCTAAATATAGAGAATCGCGTTTAAGTATGTTAATTTAATTTACTACTGCTAAACAACGCTGTTTTTTCACGCCAATTCGATGTTGCATACGAGCGAGTAAATAGGCAATGTTTTTATGAAAACATAAGAACTTTTTTAAGGATCTTTTGTATCATTGTAATTTTAGCAGTAATAATAAACATGTGGTTTTTTTTTTTCACTCCGTTCCTCTCGATTTTGAATAAAATAATGTTATCAGATACCTATCCTAGGTATTATTTTAAATCAAATTAAGAATTTTAAAACACTAGATACAGCAGTAGGTATGATTTAAAATTCAGTAGAATAATAAAAAAATGAAAATGATAGTTAATAAGAAAAAGATAGTCTAAATACTTATTTGATGACCAAATGCAAATAATAGAATATTTTATAAATAAATAAATGCATGAAAATAATAAAAGTAGAATGTGCATCCTTGACATTAAAAAAATATCATTATTTTTTTATAAAAACGTTTTTATTACACACCATATCGTAATTTTTTCTATTTAGAAATGTCAATATTAACATAAGAATACAATCTGATATTACGAGTGAACGACGAAGTATTCTTTTCTTTATACAAATAAAGCCTTGCAATGTGGTTTGTGGTATACCTACAATCTACACGCAGTATTCCTTACATTTCTCAATACATCGGTGTAATCGCACTGTTAAGATTATAGATGTACTGTGGCGTAACCGACGGCGTAACAGATCATTAGAGACTTGTATGAATGAGCTAAACATATTACGTTCAACGCTAACATACACAATTCGTTCTTATTTTATTGCAAGGTAATATTAATTGTGGGCGCTTCGGTAAGTGAGAACAAGACAGATGCTCCCGAGATGTGGTGCTCAAGAAGCACGCTTGTAGAGTCTTGGACTGAAGTCAGAAACGATACGACGACATGAGTTCATCTTCCGAGAATTCGAACTTGGACATTTGAAACGACGGCCACGACCGCTCTGTCAAGAGCGAAACGACGAAGATGAATTTTCCAGATTCAGATTCAGCTTCACGCTGTAACCCGCACGCAGCAGGATAGGCAGAGGGAACTTGTGTTAAGACACTCCGTCCCCCACTTTCCGCCGAATTCTGGAGGCTTATTGAGTGGCGGAATCTGGCCGTCTTACAATCTGATATTTTCCATTTTGCGATTTTTCCTGCGATCGTTGTAAGTTCAATTCATTAGGTTACGTATTAGTTTAATTTTCCCGAATGCTGGTTGCGTTATTTTATTATTGCGGCGTTAGGCAACACGACTTAAACATTACCTGAACAACAATGACTTTACACAAAATGTCTTCTATATCTATCCTTTTACATGCAAGAAGTGCGTGAACATAAAAAAAAATGAACACGTGAACTTCGGTAAGTTACTGCAATCAATAGCAGTTACGCCACTACAATAGTTATTGTTTATTCAACACTTTTATGGTTATTTTATTACGGTTAAATGTTATTATGGCATTAATTTATGTTGGTAATAGGTATCATATGCTAATAATGTAATGTGACTTGTTTTAATTGAGTATTTTAACAAGTTTGCTCAAAAATGATAGATCGTTACGGATTAGTTATTGAACAGTTCCACCGTACACCCAAACAAGTTGTACCAATATTACTTTTTTAAAACCGAAAAATAAATAAATAAATAAATAATTACCCAACGAGATTTGAATCTTAGAAACCATCCAATCGCTCTGACCACTAAGCCATGGCAAGAATTAAATATATATTAAATCATTATCACTCTTTCGCAGCTATCGGTCCAAGATTAATACAATTATAATTAAATTTAGAGCGTGCTATGGCTTGTTCCTTTGATTCACAGGTAAAAGAATATTAACATAATACATATTAACATTTATGTACCTTGCGGCCTCCGTGGTCAAAGGAAAAGTAATAGTTGTTTATGATACATAATTAAATTCCTCAATATAAAAACTAATTTTTAATTCGGCCCAGTTCCTGAGAAATAGCGCGTTTAACCAAACTAACATTTTTAGCTTTCTAATATTGGTAATGGAATATATTACTGGAGTCTTTTTGTACATCCTATCTAAAATATCTAAGCTCCTATGAAGGTCCTCAAAAGTACCTGCATTCTAAAAGCTCTTAATGACAGTTTGCGTGACTACGCACGTCTCGTTACACAAGCGACACGCATCCGACTCACGCGCACGCGATTAACCTTATACGTTTTACGTGTAATGTTTGACATTGACTCCTGTGCTGGACCATATATTTCAAGGTTATATTTAAGCTTCCACGCAGAACAGAGTTGACTTAAGCGCCACCATAAGAAAGATATTGTTTTCTAAGCATACGTTTCATCACAGATAAGATTAACATACTACCCTCCTCGCGCAGTTTCGTCGGGTAAAAAAGTAATAGCTTCACGCTTTTTCCTGAATAGCAGGATAGGCAGAAGGATCCCAGTGATTTAACACTTTGTGGCCCACTTTACGCTCAATTTTGCGTGTGGAGTGGCGGAAATCATCCCCGCGTTTTGGCTTGTCACCGCCTCAGGCTTAAATCACTGATGAAATATGGAAAAAGATCTAGTAAATGATATTTATGTAATGTTTTTCATACATTATTTTTTGTTGTTTTATAACACAATAAAATAGTGAATACTGTCGTGTTTATAGTCTTGAGACTATTCTTTTTTATAGAGCTGAGCTGAGAAACGAAAAATATATATTTATTTCTTTATTGTTTATACAATTTTATACATTGACTCAAGTCTCAGTGGTATCTATTTACTAACATATTTATTTAATGATTAACTTTTATATAGCGGCAAAATTTGCAAAGAAATGCATTAATATACTTTTAGTAGCTTTTATTCGCGGCTTCGCCCCAGTTCAACTAAGAGTAGTATTTAATTAACTTCGACGACAGGTATATTGGTTTACAATTATTATCAATTTGAACCAGTATTTACAGAGCTTAGCACGTTCAACCAAACAAACACTTCAGTTTTATAAGATTAGTATAGATAACATTATGTTAACATTTTACAACAACAATATTAAAACTAACTTTTAAAAATTACCCTCTTATCCCTACTACCTTAAAAAAATACGGAAATATTTTAATAATTAATAACTTTCGATGTCTGACACTTTTAACCTTGGCTAAAAATGGAGAAACAGTATATATTAGCAAAAGATGACGAACATAGTGTCATTGTTATTATATTAATGTCTAAAGATATGTAAGCATTATGTAGAAGAAAAGCTTAAAGAAATGAAGTAAAAATAACTATTAAAAAAAACATAAAACTCATATTCAATTAACGCATACTTCTTTGTCCACTAGAAATCTTTTTCTATTAGCTTTATGTGTATATAAGGATATTATTAGCATAATTTTTCATATAGCTTGCAACCACACCACCACACAATTGTACTTGACCGCAAAGTTTACGTTGATATCCGCGCTACCAGAATTTTTAACTTTTTGTCAACATAAAGAAAAAAGTGTTATTTTCTTTATCTGATGAATGATGAATGATGAAAAATGACACATTTTACAAAAGTTCCATTTTATTTGTACAAAATAATTACTAACGAAAGTGTATAAATATTTTTTCTTTAGAAAATACGCTCTGTAACCTAAATGCGTAATTGTTGTAAATAGGAATAATATATAATTATAAGTACATAATTAAACCATATGCTATAAACAAATAAGTATTCGAGGCCAATCGTGGCGCAGCAGCACATGCGTGCGACTGTAAGTAAGACAGGTTGTGGGTTTGATTCCCACTCGAGGAAATGAAATATTTAATATTTTCATTTCCT
>DWNA01003017.1:0-10669 GCA_018249835.1 Heliconius besckei
TGTTTTTAAGCTGTTCCAAAGCCATCCTAATCTCACCGAGGTCAACATCCGGGAGCTCTTCGGTGTAATGGCGCGTTAAAGGAGCGCGCTGGTCACTAGCTCTGGATTTGCCGGGTTTCCCTGATTTTGACGAGTATAGCTGCTCGTAATAACGCTCAACTTCATCGAGTATCTCAAACATAGAGGTAACGATTCTACCATCTTCTTTTTTGAGTTTCGTGAGATGAGGCCTTCCTCAATTGCGAGCGAATACTTTCGATCCCCGATTCCGCATGATCGCACTTTTGATAGCACGTGTATTTGAATTCACGGGGAATATTTTACCTATCCTACTAATATTATAAATGTGAAAATTTGTGAAGATGAATATTTGTTACTTTTTCACATAAAATCTACAGAACGGGTTTGAAGGAACTTTTTCAATGTTAGGTAAAATTAAAACTGAAGCATTTCGCCTAAGTTTTAAAGAAATATATCAAATATATTTAATGGTTTAGACCATAGTCACTTTTTAAATGTTATTAAGAGCTAATTTACGAAGAATGCTGATAACCACAATTGGCAAATAACCCTATTCTCATTTCCTAGCATTCATTAGTTGGATCAAAATAAGTATATAATCTTCAGCGGTAACTTCTCAAATCTGGTTAAACGATATATTGATTTACTTCATTGAAGACGTAATGTCTTAAAAATCAAGACAGCGTAGTAACTTATTACTATTATACTTAGTTTCTCTAAAATATAATTTCAAATAGCTTTATTTATACGAGAGATTGGGAAGAATATCATTAAAGTGTTACTGTTATTAATTTAGATTAACTTTATTTACCTGTAAGTATTATCGCAGAACTCAAAACTAAAATCACTACTGAATGCAGTTGTGTCGTCGAGTAGTGGCACGATGAGTGAGTCCTCTCCCACGCCGCTGTCCAAGTCGCAACCGCTCAAAAGCGATGAACTCTCGTTCTGTTTATAAGAATGATCATGTTAACATATGAAATTGATAATTTTAAATGAAACTCGTTAACCATGGCCATTTGTGTATATATAAACCCACCATGTTGTACCAATTTTGTAAAGTTTTTACCTCATTCTTGACAATTGTATTAAAATTGCAAGACTTGAATTTGAAAAGCTTTGTGCATGAAATCGTTATTCTTTTTTTCTTTATAATTTTGTTTCGTATTATTTTATAGCCCATAATAATACCCTCTACAGAATTATTTATAAAAAAGCATTTTTTTTTGTAAAATAAACCTTAACAGATAGGGTAAGAATATCATTACCATGGAACGATTAATATTTACTATTATATTTTACTAACCGACTAGAATATCTTCTAACTAATTGCATTTTAAATTCTTCATCTTAACGTAACGTGTAAAATTACAACTGTGATTTTAATAATATACAGCTATAACAACAGCACGTTTAATTTTAAATATATGTAAATGTTATGAAATACAACAATTACCTTTATTCTTTCTGGCATAGCAGCTATGATTTGCTCGGCCAGCGTGAATACCCGGTCATCCTGCTCCCCTGAAATCAATCGGTATAGTGGAATCTCGAAAGCAACAATTTCCTAGACAACAATTCAGTCACACCTTCCCATTTTACCCCATTCTTCCCAATTAATACTGTTTGTTTGATCTAGCAGAGATTTTCTACGGAACATTAGTTAGTTTAATCATAATATTATAAAAAAGACATCGACAAAAAACCAATAAATGAACAACAATTTATACAGGGTGCCTTATTACGAAACCTTGGTGAAAGCATACTTACCAATAATTAATAGCGTATGTATAATTAACTACACATAAAAAGCCATTACATAAATATCGATTCATGCAAGCGATTGAGCGTCATGCAGTGTAACATTGTTTTTGGTGATATAGAAATTTAGTTCACATATTTCTTCTGTTTTAGGCGTTGAGTGTACGTTTGTATTGAAGATAAGAAACCACTTAAAACTGTTGTGTCTGGAAGTACAGTGATTGTGGATAGACCAATACGAACCATTGAAAGCGACATCGATGGACAACATCGAGAAGTTACACCGAATGATTCGCTTAAGCTTATTGTTTTTAATATAATAAATAACATTCGATTTTTATTCGATTTAATAATAATAATCGTAAACCAAACAAAAAATATATAGAAATTAAAATATTTTAATAATTTATAATATAAAATAATCATTCGGTTCAACTTGTACAGGTAGCTACAACACCGGGGCATCTCCGCTCGACAGGGTAGATAAAGAAGAATCTACAAGTGGTCTACCGATAGCGATGACGGAGCTACACTGCGACAGAAAGACAGTCGACGTTGGAAGAGAGGCCGGAGCGGCCATGCAGCTACAACATTTACAACATCGATACAACTCGAGCGGAGGTTTGGCGATTTGAAATGGTATAGAACAGTTCCACTGATCTCACATTAACAGCCAATCTCTTTAACACCTAATAAACACTAGTGTATACTAGCCGTAAAGCCAATTGTTTCTTTATCAACCGTCTATATGATGATTTTTTTTTATCTATAGCAGTATTATTATAATCAACAGATTTGATAACATCATTCACATAACAATTATCAAATACAAAACCTAAATAACCATTCAATTTTCATCTCAAATCATTTTGAAAAATATAATCACCAGTGAGTGGGGATATTAGGCAGGTAGTCTATACCGTTTCGTTCGCAACTGACCTGCAGCGTGGAGCGGGCGCGCGACGGCGGCGGGCGGCGAGCGGCGCGCCGTCTCGCCTGACGGACGGACGGACAAGTCAGCTCTGACAACGATCGACACGCGAGCGCGCGCGCGATAAATACATCACACCGATATACACCCACTACTTTGACTTTAAACCTATTCGTTTAAACTTCTTAAAACACGGAATTTGATGGTACTGATTCCTGTGTAACATTATGTTATGCATTTTTAATTTTATTTCTTTTGTTTAAAGATATTTGATTAAATATATTGAAGATTTCATTTGTTATTTAAATATTACTATGTATAATTAAATTTATTGATATTAAATATTTTATAATATATTTATTTTATATATATAATAGGTTTTATATAATAGGTCTTTAAAATCTTCTGTAAATGTGATGTTAATCCAATTTAGGACTAACAATCCTGCAAATATTGGACAATTTTTTTATTATAAAGAAGAAAGTTGTCCTCATAAAATAATAATAGTATTGTTGTATTTCAAAAGCTATCTTTTGGCATGTTTTGACCAATCTAAGATATATTAAATTTTCTTCTATCACACAGATACTAAAGAATCTAATCATATTATCAATAACAATAATAATTTTGATCTAAATAATAAAACAAAAATATAACAATTGAACAAAATTAATATGAACGCGATTGGTACTAAAGTTGAGATCGAAGTCGATCTTTAAAAATTAGGCGCCGTGCCGATGAAAATAAATAATCGTTTGCAAATGAAAATTTAACTGACTATGGATATGAATGTAAGAAAGGCTTAAACTTACAGAGAGCTAGGTCCATACGTCGGCCAATTTTCATATCACCAAGGCTGTCTTCAGAATTGTCTGAATCCAGAGGAAGCGACATGCTCCTTTCCCATCTGAAAAAGTTATATAAATAATGTTATAAAACTGAGATTAAAGAATTTCTTTTGTATGGGTTATTTATGGCGCAATAGAATTTTACCTGACCGCAAACAATATACTTTTGTATTTGATCCTCAGTCAAAGAATAATTTACTAAATTATTGTCATTTCCCCGCTCTAGTAAGATAAACTGCCACGTAGAGTTTTGACCTTCAACAAGCGACGTTCTGACATCGAGTAAAAGGCGAAGAAAGTGTCTTAACAGTAGCTTCTTTTTTCAGCTTAACGCTATGTCCGGGGAATCAGTTTGTGCCTATTTTTTCAGATATTGCGTTTTGGGTATTTTTTTTTATTATTTTATTACCAGATCAAAGAAATAAACGAAGTTCATTCCCTAATCGAGCTCACAAGCGTCGCGTTTTTAAAAAAAAAAGTAAAAATATATACCTCAAAGATGAGTTTCCGTCACTTTTATCAATCGCAGAACTGGATCTGAAAGCATCCGCCATATTGATGCCGCTATCAATAGACGGTCTCTTGACAAGGTTGCTTTCCAAACTTCCCGCTCTACTTTTCTGTGACAAGCTGAAATATCAAAGAAAACGTATAATTTATTTGTATAAGACAAATTATTTTATGTAAGAAATTGTTCTTAAGTATATTTTTAGCATTCTATAGTATTTGTATCACTTTTGTTCAGTAGAAGCAATTCAAAGCCCACCTATGTGGCCGTCTAAACACGGCGTCGCCGGCGGGCGGGTGAATGCGGTCGAGTGCGGAGGCGAGGCGGGCGTGACCCGCACGCCGTGCCGCCGCCACCGCCGCACGCGCGCCTGCCTCCAGCCGCGTGCCCGCGCTCCACCGTGCCAGCACCAGCGCCGTGTCCGTGTGGCCCAGCGCACTCGCTACCATCTGGAGAGAATTGCGAAATATTAATATTATGTTAAAGAGGAGATAGTATCCGAAACTGCAGTTATCAAGAAAATATTGCGTGTATCAATGAATGTAAAGACGATGTTACGCTACATGTAAATATTGCTTTTTGATTGGTCTCTATTCAGAGAAGTGAAAACGAAAGAAGAATGGTTTCAAACTATGTTATAGTCTGAAAATACGGTAGGGTATATGGTATACAACATTGATTTCTTTGTGCTTCAGCAGAAGTTTTCAGCTGATTGACCTACGAAACGGTTATTCTAAATAAAAAAATATTACTTAAGATTGTGAGGCTGTCTTGGTGCAGGGGCACAATTAAAATTAACATTACTCAAACTTACCAAAGGCGTGCAATTATCACAATCCCGCGCTCCCAAATTGACTTCCTTATCCAACGCTAAATTGTTATCATCTTGCCTCCAACGTAACAATGTAGTGGTAAGCTTCGTATAACCTAAAGCAGCAGCCAAATGAAGTATAGACGAACTATCTTCACCGGGCTCAGTAGTGAAACCCTCGGATTTACCGAAGGAACGGTTGCTCAAAGTTTGACAGAATGTCACCAGTCGGTCTTCAAATTTGGGACTCGAGTACAGCTGAACGTCCTCTAACTGAAATTGAAATATATGCAAATGAGAAAATATCAGAGATTTTTTTATTCTAATTAAAAGAATTAACTAGTCTATGAATTACTTTTATTGTTAAATCTATTTAAGTACAATTAAGTTTATATTTGTCATTTTATTATTAAATCTCTTTAGTCGTTTATTCATTCTGCTAGTCAGTATTAAATTATTTTATTAAAACGCATTTTTTCTACAAAATAACTGCAAAATTAATAAAATACACACAAAATTTCAACTGACCTGATTATTTTCATCCATGGGCTCTGTCTTCAACTGCAAACGGCCGTGCAATCTCTGCAAGCGTTGTAATAACGAAAACCGTCTAAAATCCAATGACGGTAGAGGTGCTGACGCGGGCGACGAGGGGGCGAGGACAGGACCAGCCTTATATTCAAATACCACAGTATCTGACACCACTCGTCCAGCACGAGCCACTTGCATAGCCGCTAAGCCTGCTTCATGAGCTGAAATGTGCAAAAATGATGTCTTGATAAATAAAATTTGTTAAGATTTTGTTAGAGAATCTTTATTAATATTATGAAGCTCAGAAATTTGTTTGAAATTAAACTCAATGTTAGTATTTTTCGGAAAAGGTAACATGATGTTATTTTCATTTGGCTATTATAGGACTTAATTATAGGAATAAGTAATAATTTACTATTCATTGTCTCGATATTTGTAATATGTGAACTGACACTCCTTCCTACTAAATCTACTATATTTAAAATAATTAAAAAACCGCACCTGGACAGTAACACCTAAGTAGACCATTTTGCACCAATATTGACGGTACAGGGAAGTTATCGAACAGTATCGTATATTGATCAGATGTATCAGTCCAAGGTCCCGCTACCAGTACCTTAACGCCACCCTCAGGATACGCCCATTCTGGAGAGTAATCCGTAATACTTAGAGTCCCTTCACCAGGACTATCAGTTTGCATTTTGTCACTATTTTCTTCTGGTGAATTGCCGCAAAGGGTCTGAAAGAAAATCTTCTCAGGTATTACACAAGCACAATGTCTTTTGAATTGAACAATTCATACAAGATAATATATATTAAATATACTCATGGGATAAAATAAAATAATAAATAACACCATAAGGTTAATTAGGCTCCTGAGTAGGTGTGCTAAATTTGGCCACTGAATTTATTTTTAAATATTTGTATAAAATTTAAGTGCAACCAAAAATCATATCGGGATAATCAAATCAAATCAAATTTGGTATATTCTAGTTACTGAGGGAACAATTGAGGTTTTTTTATGTGTAGTTTAATTATGTGTAGGCAAAGATATAACTTACCACTGGATTTGTTGATATTGTACTAGGATCTAGTACTTCTAGCTCAGGAAAATCACCGAGCATATCGAAAGCATCAAGATTAACGAATACATTATCATCCACGACATGCGTAGGCGATGCAACTGCTTCACAACTCTCAATAAAATCCATTGTATCTATTCCAGACACCATTACATTAGCCGTCTCTGAAGACCTCACTACACTTCTGTCTAATTCACATGTAGGCATATTTGCTGATAGTGTTTTTTGTATATCTTCATGAGATAACTCTAAAGTTTCATCAAAAAATCCACTAGAAGTTTCCAAGTGGGCATCTGTACCTAACAAAACTAACGTATCATCACAGTTGTCTGTATGCACTTTACTTTCTAAACGTTCAACTAAATCTGGATAACGAGATGGTGTTGCCGGCGCACTTGCAATAACATGGTTCCGACTTCTCGGCTCTATTTTAATTTTTCTATCAAACGTTTCAATTTCTACTTTCTCTTCTATACGAGTTTCTACTTCGAACGTTGCTTCTGTTGTATTCAAGCAAGTATTTTGCTGACTATCTGGTATTTCTCTTTTCAGAACAAACGTTGGCTTGTATTGTTGTCGATATCTGTCTCTGGGTTCTTCACATACGAAAGAAGTAACTGACAATGGCGATACTAGCGAAGAATGTTGTTGCGCACTGTTACTTGTACCGTTCAATATGAGAAGACCCCCACCTCCTTGGATCTGACCAAGGGAGAGCAACAATGGTGATGATTGTGTAGATGGTCTGTGGTCACGAGTATATTGCCGTGGTGGTTGTGCCATAGGTCGTGGTGAAGGTCCTGTTGTAGACGAGACATGATGATCTGACGGAGGTGGCTTAGTACTTTGGATACGACGTAACGGATGAGCGCAAGTCCTAGAGTCCTGACAAGTAGAATCAGGGCAACCGCACTCAAGCTGTCGAGCTAAGGCAGCTGCTCTTGCCGCTCGTTGTTTCTCCATAAGTTGACCAACAATAGCCTCCACTGTCTCCGTTGTCTGAAACATTTTTCCCTAAATTTCAATTGTTTGAATGTACTTTACATAAAATATTTATATAAATAGTCCAAAAGTAAAAATACCTACCGATATCTCCAAATCGCTATTAAGGTCTGGCTCATCTTCGCTGAAAACTGAATAAAGACATTCCATAAATATTTTAGCGTCATAAGTAAAAGCAGATTACTACGAGACGAGGACAAAATTAATTTTAAATACTTTTAACGCCGATAAAATAATTAACACCAAAGTGAAGAGAATTCATAGCGGTAATGATCTACATTAATTAGGATCAGTATTAATAGAGAGTAATTATTTTATCGCCCTGAATGAAGAGGGCTTCATAAATATTCAATGGTAGGGGCGAACTTTGCTTGTTGCGTTTTAATTTTCTGTACTTAACATTTATGAACGGCACCAGACAACTATTTGATTAAACTTGCGCCGTGGCAAGACTAGTTAAATTCGTTTGGATAATTTTCTATGGAAATCCATTTAAAGTTTTAACTGGTTATTTAAGTGCAATAATAAGTAATGTTTTAATATTCAACTCGCACTTGGAATTGTAATGACTTCCTCAAAATACTGTTTCACGCTTTTCAATTTTCTGTTAAGCGAGATAGACAGAGGGAACCTAGTATTAAGTATTAAAATACTCCGTATGAGTCACATGCTACCTCACTGCACCTGCTTATTTTATTTTCTATAAACTATTTTTCTTTTTATAAAAATAGAACTCATACACATTGGTTTCAGCTGACTGACTAGCTCATCCTTAGTCCATTCCTTCTTATCAGCCCACAATGCTAAACTCGGGGCTACGGTGGCTAATTTGTTGTCATCCGGGTACGGCACGTTCAGATAGTGGACCAGAACAATATCGGGATTCTGGAAATAAAAAATATTGCAATTAGATAATTAAATATTTATTATACAGTATTATATTACTTATTTTTTTTATATACCTATATATATTTGAAAATAATATCGATTTACTTTGTATAGATCTTACGAGTACTATTAACGTGACATTAATAAAAGCTGTTGCCGCTTTTGAGGCCGTCACGGCGCAGAGGCACAAACGTGTGAATCACATCACGCTTGTGGATTCGATATCGACTTGAGAGGATGGATTATTTAACATTTACTTTTCCTCGCTCTGGTAATAAAACAAAACGCAGCGTTAAGTTCCGCCACTCAACATGCAATACCTGGACAAATCGTCGGAAAGTGTGCTTGAAACAAAAAATAATAATAGTAAAGTGAAGTTTGTTTGTCTGTTTTGAAGTTAACAAAGAATGAAATTTCTTTTAGGTCTGCATGAAATTTTGTTTAATTCAGAAAAATATTCAAATAAGATTCTCACAACCATCTCGTTCGCTAAAGAAAATATTATCTGTACGACGATATCGCGATATCAAATATAGAATTTAGCTTGAACTTGGGAGAAAAGCCACGATAGGTCGCTAGAATATATTCTACGCTCTTTTCAAAAAAAAATGCAGTTAATACGTAGACACAAAATGTTTATCTTATATTAAGCAGAAAACAACACATAATAAATTTTGCGGCAAACAACTAAAAAATCAGCAATTCTCGTTAAAAATGAGAACATAAACACTGTGAACAGTAATAAAAATAAATCACACGAGATTAAAAATCAAAGAAAAAACATATAAAACAAAATAAAATGTGAAAAACAAAATAAAACAACGGCGTAAGTTTAGTGATGTGAAGAGATTTAGTGGCGCTCATTCATTAAAGCATCTCATTTCCAGACGCTTCGCGCTCATAAAGCCAGGGGTTGCGAACGGGGGAACTAGGAATCCTAGATAATAAACATCCCCTAAATCGACTCTCACGCAGTTAAACGTAAAAATATGTAATATACAATATTTTAATTTTCAACGCGAGGAGCGAATGTAAAACGGAGTGCGCCGTAATAACTATCCATTTGTCTTCAAAATGGCGGCAATAAACATGGCGGAATTATTTATGTAATGGCCGCTGGACAGGGCTGCCACTCGCCACGTGTGCTTTATTGTAGATGTGGTTTTTCATTAAGTGCCTGATAAAATGATAATCTGTAGGATGTAATGAGGCTGTGAGAATCTTTCATAAGTGAAAATATTTAAGCATATATTGGCCAGATCAGAACCATCTACGGAAGCCTACTAAGGTTTGATAGAATTATCAGAAATCATAATATAGCTGAGGAACTAGATATTGTTACAAATAAATTGGTAATGACAATTTAATAGCTTTTACTAAAACCATCTTATATAGGATATCTAAAATTCAAATCATATTTACATTTGTCGCTTAATTTAAATTACTAATTTAAAGTTAGTTATGAAGATATCTGAGATCTTTAATCGAGTAACTAAACTATACGCTTTCCTTCTGAGAACAAACTATCTAAAAGCTAAAAATCATTAGATAAATAAACTTCACTAAAAATCCATCGGAATGTACCAAACTAAAACGTACAAAGCTAATATCTTTTCAATAACAGTAATGACTATTTGTACAGTATGACCTAGTTCGACTTTGGGCAGATTTCCCTATGGAGTGCATAATATATTTTTATATAGTTATTATTCATTTCATATAAATATTTTATATTGTAAGAGTTTAGTTTTTACTAAAAATATTGTTTACTCTACTGTTCTGTTAACTGGTTATGGAGTTCTATACATACCAGTTGAGCACTAATCACTTCGCCAATATCACGAAAACGTGATATTGGACATACAAATGAAAAACACACAAAAGTAACGTATAGCCTGTACGGTAAAAGAAATGTTATTATACAATAAGAGAATGCATTTCAACAAGAAATCCATTTAAAATACTACCTTCACCTTTAAAATCATAGGAAAGATTGAATTTGCATCAGACTTTTCTAATTAATTTAGATAAAATTTAATACTTTCATCATTATTTTAATTTAATATACCCAAAAAAAGATCTTACTGATGATACAATGACGTAAGTTCTTCCACTTTTAAAATACTTTAAGGAGCCGCAAAGTTAATCAAAGTTTCAACAAATAAGCTATAACGTAGTAGGTACTTAATAGAATAACACATTTACAAAATAGTAATAATCTGTATTTGTAGGAATAACAAATATGGAATGTGTTTAGTGTCAATCTGTTCTCCACTGGCAACCCGG
>DWNA01003018.1:0-10668 GCA_018249835.1 Heliconius besckei
AGACGGTATAAACACATATTTTAAAGTCAAATAAGTATTTGCACACCAACCAGCTTGTACGTATTTTGTAAAAAATTCAATAATAAATGAAAGAAAAGACACTTAATATTTTGTGTGCATTTTGTGGGCATCGATTCGAGATTTGAGCCCATTTCTCCACCAAAGCACCCTTTAAATAATTTTTGTTCAAAAATTTCATTATCCTCACATTTTAATCCAGCAGATGCCATAAATTTCCAATTATATTAATTGTCTGGCGGTTGTGGCGGAGTTTTCAGCATTCTACTGATATTGTACATCACCCATTCCTTACGTTTTCATAGCTGTATGCTTAGGAACATTGTCCTACTGAAAGTAGTATGTCTCACTTACGCCTAATTTTGATGCACGGCAAGATAAAATATCGCGCAACATTTAAACGTAATCTACTGCTTTCATTATTCCTTCGATAAAAGCCAAGTTTCCGACACCATTTTCTGTCATGCAGCCTCAAACTATCACATGACCACCGCCGTGTTTACTGTACTACGCACATGTTTCGCCTGTAGTTTGGAATTTGGCTTGCGCCACACAAATCTTTGTCTGTCCAATCCAAAAAGATAAGATTATCTTTCGTCAGAAAAAAATAAAATTGTTCCAAAATTCTAAAGGCGTATTTACGTATTCTTTTGCGAATGTTAGTCTTTTTGCCATATTGGCCTCACTTATGAAAGAATTTTTCCTCGTTGCTCTGCTGCAAAGACCAACATTACCCAGTACGTTTCTTATGGTTTGGGCACAGACAGCCTTACCTGAACGTGACCCAATGTCATTTGCTAAGCTTTGAGCGCTTGTAAATGGTTTATTTTGTACCGATTTTACTTTATTACTTTATTGTACTGAGCTTCTTCGGAAGAACGAACCTTACCATATTTTCAACACTACCCATTTCTTCTCGTTTTTTTATAATATACTACACAGTCGAGTAATTTAATTTTAAATTTGACTGGATTTACCGCCAAGGTAATTTCAACCTTCATTACGGAGTAAAATAATTTCTTCACGCGTCGATAACGACAGGTGAAATTCTCTCGGCATGTTGGATTCAAGATTTTTTCTTAACACTAAACAGAAGTCTCGATATTAGGATACGTTTCCCGATGTTCACATGTATACATACGATGTTCACATTTTACCTAAAGTGACAAAATGTCGCAGGAATATATATATATAGGCATTGTCTCAAAATAATGGTTGGTGTGCAAATACTTATTTGACTTTAAGAAAAGGTGTTTTTACTATCTCATTATTTTACTTCTATTTTTTAAGAATTTTTAATAATCGATTCTAAATATACATAGATTAAGCTATTAAATACAATAATTTACTGAAATCATTCTGTTTTTGTAGGTGTAACTTCAAAAAAATTAGGTGTGCAAATACTTTTTTTACCCACTGTACATTATAGTCTATATGGTGATAGCACAAGAGTTCGAAAACCCCCAAAGTTTCAAAGAAGTTAAACATTTAATTTTGAAGAAGAATTGAAGTTAAAATAGTCAATGATCTATAAAAAATACAGTAGGAACATATTCTTTGATAATAAAGAAAAATTGGAATATAATTATATGCAGCATAAAGTTCCACTTATTGGCGTAGTGCCTTACCATGTCATTTAATTTTGTTTAAACTTTATCAACAGATGCGCCCAATGTTTCCGAGTATTCCCTGATGGAGTGTTTTATGAATTTGAAGGTCGAAAATATTGCGAAAGAGATTTTCAGGTGTTATTTGCTCCATGTTGTGGGAAGTGTCGTAAGTTATTTCTGAGAATATTTGCAAATGGGATTTCTTTTGTTCGACAGCGCTTAGATTATTGAGTTAAATAGCCACCCACCAAATTGTGCGTTAGGCCAATTATAAGGTTTTTATAATAATAGTAAAGTTGTGAGTTTGGCTCCCACTCGAGAAAATGAAATATTTGTATTTATTCGCTCTGGTGTCTTAATACCTAATGCCTCCTAAATTCGGCGGAAAGTGGAGTTTCTTAATATTAGGCTCCCTCTGCATATAATAATCGTAATGACATGCGGGATACAGCGATAAGCTAAGAAAATATTATGATAAGAAGACACAACAAAAGTGCTTGCAATGACTGGTGACATCATTCAGAACAGGTAAAAAGTGATCGTAATAAAACTCAATGAATTCAATTAGCAATACTAATATCTAAGGCTAAGTAAAGTGAATTAAGTTAAGACACTGTTCTCTACTTCCCACTTAATTATTCCAGACAATGTGTGGCGGGCGACTCTTAACACAGCACATCTTACCGGTATTTTAAAATAAAATCTTACCGGAATGGTGCAATGAAAATAATTTCACAGAGTTACTATAGGCTTTTAAATACGATTATTATGTGGGATGTCTATCCCTCTAAGTCACGACGACCATTTCTTTTTTTTTAAATGGTCTCAATTATATATTTTTTTGTTTGATTAGGATGTTATTTGCAGGTGAATTCGTCATTGGTCGTGTTATAAAGGCGATGAATTCGAACTGGCATCCGTCGTGTTTCCGTTGCGAGGAGTGTAGCGTGGAGCTCGCGGACGCGGGGTTCATAAAGCACGCGGGGCGCGCGCTCTGTCACGCCTGCAACGCGAGGATCAAGGCTGACGGATTGCAGAACTATATATGTCATAAATGCCAGTTAGTATGGGTTTTTTTTGTATTTGTTGAATTAAGTTTTGGTATTGATTTTTTTTACAGGAATTAAATAATTTTTGACACACAATTATCAAGTTATAACGTTGTCACCAAAATATTAAGTTTTTTTTTCTGCTTAGGAGGGTAGACAGATAGAATATAATTTAACGGCATTCTTTTGCGACCGTAGTGGCGCAGGAGCACCACAGAAGATGTAAACTTGCTTGTGGGTTCGTTCGCGAAAGTAGAAGTGTCTTAATACTAAATTTTCAGGTTCCTTTTGCTTACCATACCATATGCCCGATAATAATAAAAAATATAAATATTTAATACAATGTTTACTCCACAGCGGTGTAATAGACGGCGAACCGCTCCGCTACCGCGGCGAGGTGTACCACGGGTACCACTTCGCGTGTGCCACCTGCGGCGTTGAGCTCGACCACACCGCGCGCGAGGTTAAGAACCGCCCCGGTTACGCCGCCAATGATGTTGTGAGTATTGTATAATTGTGGTAAATGTTATGAGACAATGTATTATAATAGGTCGTCAGAGTAAGCTAAATTAGTAGAAGAAGCTTGAAATGGTAGTAAGAAAGCGACGTAAAATAATTTTGTGATGGAATAAATATTATATTTTAAATCTAAGAATCTTCTTCTATTTTTCATCGAAAGTAAAAAATAAAAAGCTTAAAGAAATCTCAATAATTGTATATAAAAATTCCAGAATAATCTGTTCTGTCTGCGCTGTCACGACAAGATGGGTATACCGATATGCGGGGCGTGCCGCCGCCCCATTGAGGAGAGAATTGTCACTGCCCTTGGCAAGCATTGGCATGTTGAGGTAAAATATTTTGCTGTATAACAGCTGTATCTTCTTGCTGTATAACAGCTATATCGCAAATAGCACGATAGTCAGAGAGAACCTAGGAACCTGATGACACTGAAGACACTCCGTTGCCCATCAAGATAATTTTGTTGATTTGTTTATTGACTCGACTCAACGCCCCATTTTGCTTCGTTACCAGAGCAAGAAAATGACAATATTAAATATTTTATTCTCCCGAGTGGGAATGTATGCTTATCATGCTGCACAACTTTTGCTTATGTGTTATTTACTGATTTAAAATAGCTTAGCTGGTCTATTACAATACACTCCTATTGTAGCGCCTATCTGTCTGTAGTTTGAAGTGTAAAAATGTGTGATGGTAAAATGTATGAGCTAGATATTCAAAAATAATATTATATATCTATTTTTTGTACTACTTTGTCAACTAAGATCATCTGCCTCCAATAATAAATTTTAGTTTTGAAAAAAAATGTATAGATTTAGTAGGGTTTTAGATTTTATAAAAATATGGAACACAAAGAACCTTTTAAAAGTTTTGTTATTTATAATATTTTTTTTCGCATTATAGCATTTCGTATGTGCCAAATGCGAGAAGCCGTTCCATGGTCATCGTCACTACGAGAAGAAGGGATTGGCATACTGTGAACAGCATTATCACCAACTGTTTGGTAACCTCTGCTATGTGTGCAATCAAGTTATAGGTGGGGATGGTAAGTGATTTTTATAAAGTGGTTTATAAAGTGGTATCAAGACAGTCATTTCTCATTCAATGGGAGAACCTAAGATAATGATTTGCTTGTTGAGTATTAATATGAAAAACCTTTAACTATAATTATTCCCCTAAGTTAGAATCATCAATAAGTCAGACAGCCATCCTATAAAAGTGCAATTTTTTTCTTGTTTGCGAAAGCACATAAATAAAATGTTATTTTTACTTATAAAATTAATTGAATCATTTATAATCTTGATTAATAATTAATTATCTTTACTCAGTGTTCACGGCGCTTAATAAAGCGTGGTGCGTGCACCACTTCGCGTGCGCCGTATGCGATACTGCGCTGAGCACGCGCAGCAAGTTCTACGAATACGACGAGCGCCCCGCCTGCCGCCGCTGCTACGAGCGCCTGCCCACCGAGCTACGGCGTAGGCTGAGGCGCGCGCACCACTACACACTACGCCGTTAGACGTCCATTGTTAATGTCACCTAACGCTGTCAAATGACGATGAAAGAGATATTTGACGTTAAAGGTCTGGTTGCGAAAAGATTTTTTTTTGGTAATTCGAAAAAAGGATTTCATATTATGAATGTTTACTAGGTCTTTTGTTGCTGTAACACTAAATTTGTCGCCTGTTATTACCCATGTGGTCATTTGCACACAATGTTATCTTCAAATTGTTTCTTAATATGGATAAAACTTAAGGATTATTCAATTTTATGTGTTCATTTTAACTGCTTTATTAATATTAAGATTCAATAGATTTTCTTTAAATGGTTAATTAATAAAATCTACCTTTAGGAGTCTATGATGCTATTTTACAATTCAAAATTTATTTGAAACCTTTTAAACATTAAAAATGTCCATGTCTTGGGACAGACTATAAATATTTAATATTTTGGTAAAGTATTCTAATAAGAACTGACATTATTATTAAATATAAATAATATAATAAATTAAGTGATAAAAATATTAATAAATAATTTATTAAGTTAAAGTTAATCTCATGTTTATTGCGCAATTATTGCCTATTTTAAGTCTCGAACTGTCTGCCATATTATGTAATAGCTTAAATATATTATATGCTTAAATTTCTCTTAACACAAGTAATTATTTACAGAATTGATACATATACAAAAAAATCTGAATTGGTTAATTTGGCAAATGATTTTAAAGACAAAAACAATGAGACAAACTTATTCATGCATAAAATATATATTTATTATGCATTTCATACTTTTAACTAAGCAGTAATAGGTAAACTGTGAAAAATGTTTTTCCATTCCAACTTTAGATATTTTTGTTCATGTTTAAATTGAAGATAAAACACTATTCTTTCAAACTACCTCATATTAAATTGTTAAAATTGAAATAAAGTGCCTTATCAAATAAAAAATATTTTGATTTCTTCTTACAGATTTAGACATTTAATTATAAGAGAAGTATATTCTAGTTATAACTAATATTATAATGAATACTGTCAACTAATAAAGTTGTAATTATTAACAATTTTTACTATACTCTGTGGTGCTTAAATATATAGTAACAAATAAAAAAATGTGTTTCCTTTACACCTAAATGTAAATCACCAGCAAGGCAATATAAAATTTGGATATATATATAGCATATTGTCGCCTTAGAGTAAACCTGTTACAAATTATCAGGAGTGACAGACAATAAAAAATTGTTAAGCGAAACATTCATTTATTTACTGAACATAAAATTACAACTCACATAACACTATTTTACACTTATTAATACAATAAGTTATAACGAGTCCACCTAACGTTACCTCGTTTTACAACACAGAATGTAATTTAATTTAACATAGAAAGTATTCCGCATTGCGGATTCGAATATTATAAAATGAAGAAAATTGTAACTATTATGTTTAAGTAAATACTTTAGTTGTCTTTCTTCATTCTAGTATTAGTCATACGATAAATTATGGAATCTCTGCCGGGGTCCATGTCCATGATGGCGTACACAATGGATACCAGAGTGAACGTAAACACTATTCCAAACCACAAGATGATGTTGAAAATGGCGGCGTAATCTGCAGTGTAGTTGTCCTCGTCCTGTTATAAATGTAGTTCTTATATTAGTAAAACATATTGAGTAAATCATAACTAAAATGCAACAAATAATTGAAAATACTAAATGCAACAGACATCAATGCATTACAATTTAAATTTTAATATAACTATAGATTATGTCAAAATTACAAGTAAATAAATCTATTCCACAATACAAAATACTTGGCTTTAATGGTTAAACTATAATTAACAACAACTACTTGCACAAGTTACTTTTAATTCAGGTACAGTATACACACTTTAGAACTTGTTTTGTTCATTGATCTTGTTGCATCCTATGGCAAATAAAAACTTATTACTTTTTTAAACAACATTTTTACTTAATAATTTAATAGCAGCAAATCATTTTCTCAATTGATGCAACTTCTTCATTTCTGTCTAACAATGCTGTATATTTAAATATTGTAATGGTTCCCTTGAGCAGGAGAATGTAGATATGAGATTTAAAGCACAAAAATTTACTATGAAACATTCCACTCCATTTTTTCTCTTTGCACCTGAATTTGAGACATTCTTTGAGTGGGGAATCTCAAAACTATACTTTAGTTTTATCAAAGCAGGGATAGACAAATAAATTATTTCCCCAAGTAGGTAGTAATAATTCCATCCTGCTACACCTCAGCGGTGTCATGAAATGCTTAAATGCATATATATAAGTTACCTGATATTCTGCTCTGAACTCAGGTGCAGCTCGAACAGCACGTCTGGTGTGAGCCACATCTGTTGTCACCACTGTAACAAGTACTGAACCATCGTAGGCCTTAACCAAGGCCTTGCTTAGGTCTTCTAGAGCAATACCTGTGAATAAATATTGATAATGCAATGAAGTATAACAATTGAAATAATGAAGGATAACAATTTTAAAATGAACCCTTAAATTATGAAAAAAATCCATGATCAGCAATAAAGAACCAACCAACAATCTTGAAAATAATTGTCATTTCAAAACCTTAATGTGTATGTAACCTTGTATTTTTTTAGCATAGCCAATGGTGTAAGTGATCTATAATATAAAAGTAAGAAATACTCTATAATACAAAAAAAATTACATTTCTCTAATAATAAGCACATACATATTATAGGTTCTCATACTCACAGCATTCATACACAACTTATTTTATAGCAATGCATGTGCCAGGCCAGGTCTTTATATTTACATAACTTTTTTATTTGTGAACTGATTGAAATAAAACAAAACACTAGTCTAAATGTTAAATGAAGCTTGCATTATCAAATAGTGAGTCTAAATCAGTTAAGCTATTTCTGAGATTACAGAAAAAGAAAAAAAAAAAAATTGTACATACAACAGAATGATGTAGAGATAAGGTAAAGTGACGTAGATTTGGGTTCTACTACATTACTAAGGCCCCAAATAACCTTTTTATTACATTTCCTCCATGTCCAGACAACAATCTATTATGATTTTATTATTAGTATAAATATGTTATATAAAATCTACTTACCCAATAACTTTTTGGCTTCTTTAGTTTGCAGGGAATTTGGTCCGTGGTAGTCTGAAAGTGCATGTAGAGAGCGGAATCTAATGTTATAGAAATCAACAATGTTATCAGCTGATACTGCACCAGATCTGATCTGTAATCAAACAATTATAATTAAAAAATAAATAATGAAACTATTTGAACAATAAATGAGCTTGGCAGTAAAAATAATTGATAAAATATACATGTAGGTATTACCTTGGCGGTTAAAGCTTTCAATACTTCCAATTCATAAATAAATTGATAATCTTCTTCAACAGTGTCATATTTCAAGTGTTGTAAAGTTTGCTTAGATACTTTTGGTGGTACAATCTCTCCAAACACATTAGAAGCCGATATGAGCTAAAATAAAAATATTGTTATTAATTAAATTAAGAAATTATAAATAAAATTTTATGTACTTTAAATGGTATATCTCACATCATCTGGTTCTGATAACCTTATATTAACAAGCTTGTTTCCACCACTTGTGAACCTCTGTCGAATTCTGTGTCTAACTGCATCATATGTGTCTGGTTCATATTCATCAACAATCAATGGAAAGTTTTTACTTTTGAGTCCAGCCTGAAAGGAAAATATATTGTAGGTACATACTTTTATTTCATATAGATTAATAAAAATTAATGTAACTTACATTATCTCCTAGAGAAGATACACCATCAATGTACACCTCAACAACTGCTTCGGGAGTATTGAACGGGTCCACGATGGATAAGCCATTCCAATCAGAACTCTGTAAATGAAAATGACACAAGGTAATGTCGTCGTACATAACATAACTGTCTAAAATAAGGTGTAGAGCTATAGTTGTCTTGGTAATTGATATTATACCTCTTCAACGGACAGCCCAAGAGATGCAGAGAATATTTCTTTCAGAAGACTTTCCAATGTTTTGCTAGATCCAGTAAATTTCAAGGATGGCGGACTGTGCAAGATGCTCAATTCCCCAGCAGCATGAGAACCTAAACAGAAGAGAAACGTTTTAGAATGTTTATTTGTATATTACAATAAGAAATACGTCTTAATTACTTACCAATAATGGATATTAAGAGGGTACACCAGAAAAGGGCCATTGTTACACCCATTTTGCACGAAAACTAGTAGCTGACTGTCATATGATTAAAGTATTGCCTGACGAAAATAATTTATTGTACGACAATGACAAGAAAATATAGTCTATACTTTGTACGGTATCATGAATTATTAATAATACTAAATGGTACGCACTTTATTGAAAGAACAAGAAGTTTATCTAAATATGCTTATTATAGTTGTAAAATTGTTGAAGTAGAATGAAGCATAAATAAATAAAATATTATCGTATTAACTATTCGTGTGTGTATCGTATTAACTATTCGTAAGTGTCAACTGTCATCTGTCAATGTTAAAAAAATGTTAAAAGTGCGCCTTTTCGTTTAAGTTGTTAATTTAATTTTAGACTGTCAGATCGCGTTTGATGTAGTCAATACACGATTTGGAAATTCTGTGTTTAAATTCTATTTTCATTTGGTTATCATTTGTATTTCAAGTTAATTTTGTTTCATAATTATTAGTTTTAGTCTTTAGTGTAGTGAAAATAATAGTTGTGGTAAGTTTTAAATTTTACTCTTGTATTTTGAATTTTCCCGTATGCGTCATATTTGACAGGAGGAATGGAGACTAGGCCAGAACCGGATCCTCCTGATTTGGACGATTCCTGATTCTGATCCATCTCCAAATTCACAATCTTCCAGAAAACGCCATAATATTGAACAAAATATAGGTTCACTCAAAAGGACAACTATTGATCCTTCTGCTGCGACCCCTTCGATCCAAACTATTCATATCAACCCTTCCTTTGATGATCTCCTTAATTTTTATTGCGATTCTGATTCTGGCCCTTATATAGTTCCCGTCTCCCGTCTTGAATCAGAGCCATTAGCAGGTCTATCTATAAAGGCTCTTAAATTTAGTGAGTTTCTTTATAAGAATAAAATTGAAAATATTAATAAAGAAGGAGTTAAAAGCATCGGCCGTAACAAAATAAGTATACAGTTTTTATCTGCTGATGCAGCCAATAATTTTATGCTTAATCATCTTTTAACCACTCACAAGTACAAGGCTTTCATCCCTACCTTTAGTGTTACTCGTATGGGCTTGATGCAGAATGTGCCGATAGAATGGTCCATGCAAGCTTTCACGGAAAGTTTGGAGCTTCCGTCAGGGTGTGGCCCTGTTTTAAAAGCGAGAAGACTAAATCGGAAACAGATTATTGATGGGACTGCTAGTTGGGTTCCTACCCAATCAGTAGTCCTAACTTTTAGAGGTCAGGTATTGCCAAAAAAAATATTTATGTTCTATAATGCTCTGAATGTTGAAATATATAATTTACCGACTATTCAATGTCATAACTGTTGTAGATTTGGTCACACTAAAAACATCTGCCGTTCAAAGCCAAGGTGTTTCAAATGTTCCCAGCCTCACTCAGGTGAATCATGCTTAATCTCTGGTCATAATATTTCTTGTCTTAGTTGCTCTGGCAACCATTCTGCAATAGATCAAATCTGCCCAGAGCACGCGAGACAGCGGTTGATTAAAAAAGCAATGTCGCAAGAAAATATTTCTTTTTCCCAGGCCTCTGCTCAGTTTCCTCATTCACGCAAGCCTTATGCTGAGGTAGCAAAACATCTTGCCTCTCACACTGCTCCTCCTCATTCTCAGCCCTCTATTGTAAGTACATCTTCCTCCAACAATCATTCTCATACCACTTCCTCATATAAAAAAACAGTCATCCAATCTGCTCGTCCTCATTCTCCTAGTCCACCTGGCTATGACAAAGTAGCTCAT